>JAVTVY010044306.1:0-20515 GCA_036873755.1 Hanleya hanleyi | reverse complement strand
AAGGTCTCAATAAGGTACAGGCCATAGATTCGACATACATACAGGACAGGTACAGTTAAGGCATATACCTTATCCGTACCTCCAAATTTGCCATTTGATTCAACATGGGCAATGTACAGATAAGGTACGTCCCAAAAATGTTAACGATGCCTTGACTGTACCTCGCTTGAATAAGGTATCAATAAAGCACTGTAACAAGGTATCACTAAGGACCATTAAGGTATAGTATAGGTACATTGGGATAAATCCAGTCGAAGAGCACAGCACAAGTAGGGTTCATCCAGAGGTACACTCAAGGTACCGGGTCTTGTGCAAGGTACGGTCAGCCATTTTATAGCTGGAGGTACCATTAAGGTACAGTCGGGTTGCTACAGAAGGTTCTGGTAAGGCATAAGCCATGGGCAAGTGTAGTTACGAGGTGCAGTCAAGTCATGGCGAAAAGTAGTACACTATAAACTTCAATAAATCAGATTGTTTCCGCAGAATACTTTAGTTTTATTCTTTGTCATACATTACGTATTTAGCACTATTAAAACATATACAAAAATGTAAATTGATAGATACATCCGCTTACTTCTTTACCAAATTTACAGTCTATGGTTTGACCATGCTTTCTTGTTTACAGTCCTTTGTTTTTGTATCCAGACAGATTATTGTTCTCCTCAGTCCTGTGGTTTTTACATAAAAGATGGACCGCACATTCTCACCTGAACATCTCCACACAATTGAAACATAAACAGCAAGACCCTGCTCACTTCATTACAGTCTGTGGTTTGACAATTCTTTAATTATTATCTTATGTACAGTCCATGATTGTTGTATCCAGGCAGACTATTGTTAAACTATAGTCATGTGATTAATAGATAGAACCTGGAACACACACTCTCACTTCACCACATCAGCACTATTAAAACATTTTTACAGTAACATATAAACATCCTGCTCATTTATTTGGTGTGTAGTTTGTCACTACTTTCTTATTTACAGTCCTTTGTGCTTGTATCCAGACAGACTATTGTTCTTGTTCGTCATGTGACTTTTACATCAAAGAGGCACCATACATTCTCACCTCAACTCCCATCTCAATAAAATCACTGTTGTTCATATATCTGACTGTGAATAGCGACTTATGTTATCTGCCAATTGAGTCCATGTAGACATGGTAAAGAGCAAGTGAATCAACAATGATCACCACAGTCCTCCACTTGCGGCTCATCTATCCCATTGTCCAGTTGACCACAGAAGCTGTGCTGTCGATTGTGTTGTACAGAAAGCTGAAATGAATGAAAAACATCATTAGAGAGGTATTTCTGATTCACAAGGCTCAGGAAGCCCTTCCGATGACACAAATGTGATTCCAATGCACATGGTATTAATAGTGAATGTGTTTTCTGCAATAGAAAATCATTCTCTGTGATATTGCGATTTTGTGCAATATTTTTTCCGGTTGTTGTTGCAGTATACTTCCCATCACTCACCACTGTTGTATGCCTTTATACGAACAGAATAACTAGCAATATGTGTCAGCTTGATTGAAACATGAATAATCTACTTCTGACATGGATATTTTATCCCAATTGGGATATATATCCCAGTTAGTACTTTTTTGCTGGCAAAAACAGCAGTAGTATTATACTATACGAACAGAATAACTACTGTCTGTCCCACATAATATATCCGAGATGTTTTAAGCGATATTTCGGAGACAACGTATTGGACAAGTTGGGGAAAATACCTTGATCGATGTATTATACCTCGACCGAGGTAGGGCTATGTCAACTTCAGGTTTCATATATTTATGTAAAATGTGGATATATATACCCATACCCTGAACTGCATGGATCTTTCAACGGCTCGATTGTTCCATGATTTTCACATCAGCTTATTGCTTCGTTTAATGCGACTAATCATTCAAATTAGCAACTTTAATATTTCAAAAAGGAAACATGGCTTCAAATGACATTCATGGAAATTTATTTTGTAAATAAAATGGCATGTGATGGCATAATTCCAACTCAAAGTCATATCAAAGTTGCATGAAGGTAGATGCATGGACTGATAAATAAATTTGATTAAATTGTCCGATGCAATGCACAATCTCCTAGCATGCACACACATGGCAGGGTCAGAATACTCAGAGCAGAGGTCTGTTTTTTTATGCGGTGCGCATGCTAGCAGATTAGATTATGGGTCTCTCAACTAAACTTGATTTATTAACTAGGCATTGGCTCTTAAATCCCGCAATTTGTGCATGATCTTGACATCGAAGTATGCCATCACATGCCATTTTCGGGTGTAGGACAAAACCCCCATCGAACAAAACCCCCATGGACAAAACCCCCACCGGACATAACCCCCACCGGACATAACCCCCACTGGACAAAACCCCCATCACATATTATTTCCTATGCTATTTTAGCAATAAAAGAAATAACATGGTAAATGATAAAATCTCAAGATAAAGTTATTTGATGGTATAACATATTTATTAATCTTTCAATAAATTTAGATTGCACTGTTCAGCCAAATTGTTGAACGTATTTCCAGTGAGGAAGGATCAATTCTTGCCAAGACAACTACACTTGATATAGTTGATTCATTCGGAAATGCGTTTGTTCTGTAATGTAGTGACTCTCAAACAAAGAAACATAGAGAGCTGAACTATGTGACTTTATATCATTTTTAGCAATTTTGCATACCCCGTCACAACAGATCGACAGTTGAGTGAAGATTAATGGTTTTCCATGAATTTCTATATTAAAAATGTAAAAATTCTGTCTGAAATAGCTATTTTTGGTGAGATGGGGGTTTTGTCCGACTTTTCAATTTTGGGGGTTTTGTCCGTGGGTGTTTTGTCCTGGGGGGTTTTGTCCGTGGGTGTTTTGTCCTTGGGGGTTTTGTCCGAATCCCGCCATTTTCATTTACAGAATAAATTTCACCAAAGATGTCATTTGGAACCATCTTCTATTTTTGAAATATTGAAGTGGCTAATTTGAATAATTAGTCGCATAAAACAAAGCGATAAATTGAGGTGAAAATCATGAAACAATGACGCCATAAATGTTGTTAAATCGGGTATGTGTGGATGTCCACATTTTGCATAAATATAGAAAAACTGAAGTTGACATAGCCCTATACCCCAATCGAGGTATAATACCCCGATGACTCATACTAAAGGACGGCGGAAAGGAAGGCCGCCGTCCGAAAGGACGGCGGTGGATAAAAACATATGTTACAAGGCTTGGCGGGGGATAATTTGTGCCTAGATGTATTACTTGTGTAAATTTATACCGATTTCATATATTTGCAGGTACCCACAACGTCGTATGGTCACATGAATGTCGGATAATACTTCACGGCCGTCACGGCTAGCGAAAATCAAAATGGCGGCCGACTGGGAAGGCGGGTGCAGCAAAAACTGGATCGCTTCTCAATTTACGAATACGGAAATCAACATTAATTCGCCTTACTAAAAAATGAAACACAAATTTGATTCAACTGTTTTATTGAATAATAATGATAATAATAATTAACAATAATAATTAACAATAATAAGAACAATAACAATAAAGGTTATGTACAATTGTGTCTGTAGGAAAATTATAATAAAAATTAATCCCTATGTGTCTGGCAGTACCAGTCCTCTCCTTTGATAATTTCCCCGGCGCATGATTGGTGTCTCCATATATTACAAACACGTTTACCGTTGGTGAAATGTTGGTCTCCTGTAGCTTGAAATTTACTTTGATATATTTGATAAATAAAAACTTCAAAGACCTATTGTAGGTGCCTATATATTTGATTTATTCGATGGTACCGCTTATTTGTTTTGTTTTTTCACTGATTGCACATTTGTGGACTCAATAGGCCACAGTGCATGCGCTTAGTACTAATCTCACAAACAACTGAGTGTTGATTATTGTCTCCGTGCTCGTCCTTGATCACCGACCGGCCACAATAGACAATAGGAGACAATATAATCCACGCAGACTTTGATCTTTATTATGCTCATTCGTTAGGAAAGTTAGCTAATAGTGACATCTTTGAGTACTAAACAACAAAGCGGTTAGCCAATACAATAATAAAATAAAGTATTTAATGAAGTCATATCAAAAGAAGTGTTGAGAGCGCTAAAAGTGGACAATACATGCATTTAATTTTCAAAATCCAAAATAAAACTTCTTGTCATTGTTAACTGATTCATTTTAAAGCAATCCATTATGGAAATAACACCGAATAAAGGATAAGGTAAAGTAATGTTCACTTTAGTATTTGTTAATTCATTCGCCAGTCCGTATATACTGATTCGCTAGTCCGTAAGTATATTAATGTTGATTTCCGTATTCGTAAATTGAGAAGCGATCCAGTTTTTGCTGCACCCGCCTTCCCAGTCGGCCGCCATTTTGATTTTCGCTAGCCGTGACGGCCGTGGAGTATTATCCGACATTCATGTGACCATACGACGTTGTGGGTACCTGCAAATATATGAAATCGGTATAAATTTACACAAGTAATACATCTAGGCACAAATTATCCCCCGCCAAGCCTTGTAACATATTTTTTTATCCGTCCGGCCTTCCTTTCCGCCGTCCTTTAGTGAGCCGGTATAATACGTCAATCAAGGTGTTTTCCCCAACCTGTTGGACGACATTGTAACTTCACACGGGTTTCCTTCACACATTAGATACATGTAATCTAAAAAGTACTAATTTTATTCCAAAGTATCAAGAAAATCCTTCCAGTCTAGTTCTCAATAAATCGCGAAAACAAAAATTAGATTTCATGACGTCAAGCCTGCATGTTATAAAATTGGCAGATCAACATCATCGTGGTCCCAAAATAACATGGTAGGTTAGGTATTGGTCATTTTTGTCCATTCTTAACATATTTCAATGAAATATGGAGGAAAAATTAGTATTTTTTAGTTTACATGTATATACTGTGTGAAGTTTCAATGTTGTACGATAAATTGTCCCCGACATATCGAAAATATCCAAACTGAATAGGCTATACAGTTAGTCCTTTTTTCTGACCTGTTCATGTAGGCATATAAACGTACTGCCGGTACTTGCCTTGTTCCGTTGTAACAGTTGTTCAACTTGATGTTGTTGTTGTTGTTGTTGTTGTTGTTCAAACAGCGATTTCTCTCTCTTTCTTCACTTTTGCCGTGTTATTGCCGTATTAATATGCCTCAGCGGTTGAATCCTTGTAGTCCTACATCACTACGGCTGTACATTAAGAATTTGACACACAAAAGCAACTTTGCTGGTTGGAACACAAAAATATAAACTCCCTAAACGGCCAACGAATGCCACGTTTACAGCAAAACGCAGAACGAGGCTTTCTGAGGTTCTCTAGCAAACTGGTATATGTAAGTAATGTAACAGTGAGTTAGGGTACCAGGCTGGGCGTCACAATCGTCACAGCGGAAGTAACAGCGGGAAAACAGATCGGCTGTTCTGTCAATTACGGTCCGTAATTGCCACAGTCTTCACGGATACTTGAGATAAATTTCTACAACTGGGCGAAGTGAAAGATAGTTCATCTATTTAAATTAAATTTAAATCATGTTCAAAACTGTAAGCATTTTGACCATATTATGAGATTGTTCAGCATGCCTAACTCGGACACCACTTTTGTACCTCGCCTTCCTCAGATTATGTTTAACAACATGAAAGTCGTAAATAAACCCCAGGATTGGTCAGAATTACTATTTAAAGAGGCGTTTGCAATTAACAGTAACAAACCACAATTAAATAATGGACTGAAAGCTTCAAAACAGTTAGCTTTGTTTGATTGATAAAACAATAAAATCTAACAAATGTATATTATATTGAACTGGTCACTTCCCTAGTGTGTATATACAAACACTTGTCAGCCTTAACTGAGTCTTTGTTTATTGCCGTCACCACTTACGGTTTAATACCACATACTGTTAATCCCTTCTATCATGTATCTTTTATGTAATGCCACAACAACTGTTTATATTGCACATAATTAACATTGATGGCATTTTTACAACCATATATGTTCATTCATAACCGATGATTTCAACACATTACCTGTATATACACCGTTAGGTTTCTCTGTAAAATTACTTCTGATGATGGTTTGAAGGAATCACAGGCCCTCAAAACAAGAGTGTCGGGGGGGGGGGTGGACGGTGGTATTACGATGAAATGTCGAAATATGGGGTCTCTATATATAACCCCATGCTTTAAATAAAAATATATAAAGCATGGGGTTATATATAGAGACCCCATATTTCAACACTTCACCGTCATACCACCTTCAACCCCCCCCCAAAACCTCTTGTTTTGAGGGCCTGTGGAAGGAATAAACCGAAGTATTGAGTCACAATGAATTGCTTGTCATTCTTCGGAGTGCTTACCCTGCTTTACTATTTAAATTATACAGAACACTTACCGCAGCGACCACAAAATTAATGGCAAAAAATGTGCCCATACAAGATTTTTCATGGTCGCAACCAGGGACAATAAAATAAATGTATTGTACCGTCCCTGTCGCAACTCATTTAGCAAAAATAGAGATGGCCATAAAAATGGGGTTCGAAAAAGTGACGATATAAATGCTTGTCAAACTATATATGCGATCACCATATTTATGGTTGCAATTCGTTCAGCACATAAAAAAGGACCGTAAAAATGTGGGTCGGAAAAATGACCATATAAATGATGGTCGATATATAGATTCGACAATAAAAGTTATGGTCAACGCTGTTGACCAGATATTGGTGACCATCATTTTTATGGTCGCGCCCCGTTGACCATATATTCATGACCATCATTTTTATGGTCGCACCCGAGGCAACCATGATTTATATGGTCGCAGCGACCATATGTTGTGGACAGTGAAGAGTTGTTTGCCTAAACTAATCACTAGTTTACGAGTAACCCTGCAGTCTTGGTGAAAATACTTTTGTTATTTTTTTATGGCGTTTCAGATTAGAGTTCAGTAGTGCGAGGGAGCATGGGTTGAGTGATGAGATTATTTTGAGGATTATATCAGTGAGTTATGTGACAATTCTGCAGTGATATTCTGTGGCGTTGATTATAATCGTCACAGTGTGTACCTGGTCTAGCAAATGCTACCAGGCGAGATATGTATATGCCGTATGCAGGTCCTTTTGGAATATTGCTATCCAGAAATGGGTAGTTAACTATATATTGTCGTAGAATCGTCGTATAATCGACATGAGAGAAAGCCCTTGTTATTCTTGTAAAGATAAAGCCCCAGATATGTTGTTCCATCTGGGCTCTCAGTGGTTTCCTTCAAATCCAGCGATGAATGGGGTAATATATTCATCACATCGTCGCTAATATAGGGATTATCCAGTGTTAGGAAATCGGCTACACTGTTCCAAATCACACCGTAATTTCCCAGATAAAATAACGTTGCACCGTATTTTACAATTACCGCTTTTAACTGTAAAATGTTGTACCGTATTTTATAATCATCGTTTATTGACAGGCATTCAACTGTAAATTAGGTTACACTGTAATTACAATCACCGTTATTTTTTTTACATTCTTTAAACTATATAATTACGTGTCACCGTTGTCTACAATGATCGGTTCCACGGCAACGTAGGTCACTGAGAGGCCGAAATGGCCATTGCTCTTTCGCGTATTTCAACTCTTCGAGTTTACAAATGCGGTCACCTATGGCAAGCCAAAGTGCTTCTTATTCAAGAATTTCCGATATCGGAAATTGAATTCCCGATATCGGAATTGAAATTTCCGATATCGGAAATTCATGTCCTTCAATTTCCGATATCAGAAATTGAATTCTGGATATCGGAAATTAGAATTTCCGATATCGAGAATTGCAATTTCCGATATCGAGAATTGCAATTTCCGAAATCGAAAATTCGGAGTCCCGATATCGGAAATGCAATTTACTTTGGCTTGCCATAGTCACTACAAGCTTCCTAAATAATCACAAGGGAATCTGTGAACTTATTACACGAATAGTAGGACACAACTCCAAGTCAGATAAAACCAAAGTCAAACCGTATCATAGACCAAAAATTAAAGTTAGCCGCTGCGTCCGTCCCAGCTCGTGTTCTGGTATCGTAGAACGTAGTTGTCGGATGTTTCCTGCAACTAGGACTTCCGTGTGCAAAGATATCAACCTCCTTTCAGAGAAAACAGGAATTTTATGTTACGTGTGTAAGCAGTTTACCCATTTCAGTTGATGTCAACTGAATTGTCACGGTTCAATTTACAGATTGATGTGTTTACGATTAAATGTACTGAAAACTTCAACAGAAATTTATTGTAAAATAACGGTAATTTATAACAGTGATAGCTTTTGGTGAATGAGCAAGAACGGGCTTCGTAATAGCTTGATAATTTCTGCATATAAGCGTATTCATACGAGAACAGATATAGTTCTGCCAAAAGTGGTGCAATTTGTACCCATTGGAATACCTATTCGCTGATGGTATATGGTATTGCCGAATTTCTAGTTATATGAACAAAGAAACATCCCAAGGATATCCTTTATGTGCAGTAGAACTGAAGAAAATCTTATGGCTTCTGACATTAACATACCGGCGACCAGTTTTATTGACACCGATACATGTCTAAATACGGTATGTGTCATTTGTATCTCGTTCTTCCGAAAGATTTTTCAAGTTTTTAAGTGCCGGTATCCACAGGCATTCGCCATCTGAATTTCTTGAAACAGCTGCACAATAATTCCCCCAAAATGATTGCATGGTTCGTTTTAACAAAGTCGACAGACGTTAAGTCGTAAAACTTCTGGAACCAGATATAAATCGAGCTTTGTATGGTGTTTTATGCATTCTCGGGGTCCAAAACAATTTTGTAGTATCTATTTCCTTGAGAAACGGTTTGTGTTTGTTGAGGTTTAAATTTTGCAGTTCCGCATTTTCCCCATTATTTCTTCTATTCACTCTCGATCTTGTTTTATTTGTTTGTCTAAATAAAAACATTCTTTGATTATCCGCGTAAAATGCGAGCGCCGGCCCGTTACGAAAGAAAATATGGGTCATCTATCATAGCTTTTATGTTTTTCATATGTTATAAGGCATTCATTGAGCAGAGTGAGGACCATAGAGTCAATAACTGTAATAACTGGGTCGGGTATATCAAAAATGTACTATCTGGGAAAATCTTGGGTGTAAAATCCCTAATGCTACAAATAAGTACATTAAAAAACAGCTGGAAGAGAAATTTGTCTGCACTTGGAAAGAACAATTAAATATGTCCAGCAAACTCGATACTTATAAGATGGTGAAAAAATACCCGTTTCGAGAATATTTTGTTATCAGTGAACAACTATAAACATCGATCAGCACTAATAAAATTAAGAATTAGTGCACATAGACTACCAATAGAAAGTGGCAGGTATACCAAGACTCCCAGATGTGACAGACTGTGTACAACTTGTCAGGTAATTGGGGATGAAAAACACTTCCTATTGTGCTGTACTGCTTTTAATGCACATCGGGATATATTGTTGAAGAATATTGAGTCATCTGTTACATCCGATATATCAAACGATGATCTTTTTATAAAACTGTTAAGTTGTTCAGACAAAATAATTACCAAGAATGTAGCAAAATTTGTATATGACTGCTTCAGTACTACAGATAATTGAATACTGCATAACATTACCATTGTGTAAAGCTGTAACATATTAATAGTGAGCGCAGTGAACGGCCGGCGTTCGCGTAGCGAACTCTATACACAACATGCATACGTACGTAAGAAATAACACATACCATACCAATGAGTTCAGTAAGCCGGTCAACTCAGTTTTCGCCGACTTCCGGTAGCCGACTTCCGCCAAAAGTGGCAGTCATTTTGTTTTGTATGTCTTATGGGAAATGTTGGGATTTGTGTTCAGCAATAATTTGTTAAATCCACTTCTGGATTATAGTGCATGCAAAAATAAAAATCCACGCTGAAATAAATAATCCCGCTAAAACATCAAAAGAATGACAAGGAGAAATAAAGAAAAGTCCGGAGCGGAAATCGACGAGAAATCGGCGTTCCCAACCAACCTCCCCACAGCGCATGCTCCATTTCGCAGGCTCCATTACCATCCCTGCCACCAATAGCGGAAGTTGACCTTTACTACGTTGCTATGACGTATAGGGGAAACCAACCAACGCACGGTCCAGTTTGAATCCGGCCGAACAACTCCTTTAGTGTTTCACATGAGCGAACTACTTTTCATATGCTCTGTCCTGATAAACAGGGAAATTTATCTCCAGATAATTCTTTTTAACGCTAGGTCAACGGAGGTATTATGCAGACTTGAAAAGTAATCGAAATGTTCGGTAAACATATATTTTACGATATATGATGTCACTTCCGGCGATGTGCGCGAAGGCCCCGAATCCGGTCCAAAAATCTGACTGGTGGCTGGGGTGTTATTAGACCCCCAGCGAGGTGGTTGGTTCCCAACTTGAATTGAATTGAAGTTTATTCTCAGAACCAAGCATATAATGGTATGAGAATCTAATACAATACAATCATAATCAAATGGCGACTTTCTCAGAATCAAAACATTTTGGAGAAAACAGCAGATAAGAGTACAACAGATCAGATTATAATGATATGCAATACAGTAAAACGGAACTATAATAATATAGTAATCAATATGGGAGGGATTTCTACTAAACAATACGTTTGATCCCTCTTTGTACAAATGTAGCTATTTTATTCTGCACACTGGCAGTTCGGTTAGCCATCATGGAAATAAACTTGTTAACTGATGGTCTGGTCCAAAATTTAGCAGGAATAAAATCTTTTCTTAAATCTTGGAAGAAAGGACACACAAGTAAAAAGTGGTACTCATCACCAATGGATGCTAAATCACAATATGTACAAATACGTTCCTCTCTCGGGACATCTGTATACCTGCCTCTTACAACCGGCAGTTTGTGATTATTACATCTGAACTTACACAATGACAATGCTTTGTTGGTCGACAAGCATACAAGATATCTTTCTAAATCAATTGACTGCTTGAATTCTTTGTAAAAAATGAATTGACTACCATCTTCCATAGCTGCACGCCAACTCTGTAAATACTGGTCTTCTAATTTCAACCTGACAACAGTGTTCAACCAATCAATACTTAAAAACGTTTGATTATCCCATATATAATTTAAACCACATGAAGTAAATATATTTTCGACATGGGAAATCCATTTCGAAGCAAAACTCCCTGATCTATGAAGACGAAAAAGAAATTTATACACAAGGCTCGAGTATTTGTCAGAGGAACACATTAATAACTTTCCCCAAAATTTAACCATACGCAGTTTTATTTTGATAGATAAAGGGTAACGACCAGTTTCACCATACACTAATGCGCTAGCTGTACTTTTGTTAAGTCTTAAGATGAATTTACAATACTGAAGTTGGAGTCTTTCTACTATATCTAGATTTTCAAATCCCCATACCTCGCATCCAAATAATAACACTGGAAAGTAGTATACAAAGCGTGAATTGACGGAATTGCTCCTCACTGCGCATGCGCAGAACCTGGTGTGACGTCATAAGTGTAGGTTTTGTGGCGGTATTGGGGCGGTGTGCGCATGTGTGATGTGTGGGAGGTGGGTACAAGATGGCCGCCATGTGGGAGGTGGGAAAAGATGGCCGCCATGTGGGAGGTGGGAAAAGATGGCCGCCATGTGGGAGGTGGGAAAAGATGGCCGCCATGTGGGAGGTGGGAAAAGATGGCCGCCATGTGGGAGGTGGGAAAAGATGGCCGCCATGTGGGAGGTGGGAAAAGATGGCCGCCATGTGGGAGGTGGGAAAAGATGGCCGCCAGTAGTAAAATGTATAAAAGGAGTTGATTTTTAGGGAAAGGATGTATTCAATCTGACTTACCTGACCTGACTTGATCAGCCAGCCAGCCAGCCTGCCAACCAGTCCTCCTGCCTGCCTAGCCGCTTGTAATAAGACTTTTACACCGTAGCAGTTGCTCACCAGCCTGGAGCCCCTAGTCATGGCGTCATCATCATATTTAGAGAGGCTTGCAAAGTACCGTGTTCGTCTGATTGAAGAGATGCGGAATGTGGGTGAATTATGTGATTTCCTTATGCAGGAGGAAAACATACTACTGGAACAGCGCGCCGAAGAAATCATGGCGGAGAAAACGACTTCAGCCCAAAACACAGCCCTCATCGATGATGTACCGCAGTTTACCTACTATGGATGTCTAGCCTTCATGGCGGGGTTGAAGATCACGGGAAATGGCGAACTAGCGGATCTACTTGAAGCCGACGTTATACAAGATGAAGATATCTTAGCTACCACTACCGAACAGCGTACTACAGCTAGCAAACGTGCGTACACTACCCCAGAGGTCAGTACTACACCGACCAAACGCGTTTCACGCTCCAAACGTCCCCGACTAACACCGTTAGTTATACCTGAGTCAGTAGTTGTACCCCAGCAAGTGCCTGTGAAACAAGAGGTAGAACTTCCTCTGTCTGTCCAGGAGATTAATAATCTGATCCAGCAAGCTTACCAGGCAGCTCACAGGGACATTTGGCAGCTCTCACCTTATTTGACAGTGAGTGTGAAAGACGCAGAATTGCATTTGAATGCGGCGGGTTTTGGCGACAAACCCGGTAAGCATATTACCCTGAACTTAGAGAGCTGGCAAAAACTGCAGGCCCTTGATTACGCCATCGATGCAGTTATTCGCGACGACGGGCGTGATGAAGCGAAATTTCATGTGGGTGACGACATTTATGTGAGCTGTGCATATTACAACGATGAGCTGCTCGTTCATATTCGTAAATGGCGTATGCAGTTAGATACGCAACAGCTCGTACCTTGTCCCCAGGGTGTCACTTTCAAATTAACAGCCTGGCGGAAGTTACAGAGTCTCGCAAGTGCCATTGGTTCAGCTCTGGTCTACCAGGTGTCTCACTATATTTACCTCAAGTACATCGATACAGTCTTGCAGCTCATCAGACCTAAAATTCCACAGCACACTCCAGTACCGTCATACGCAATGATCACTGAAGCACTGGAGGCCGTGACGGAGACGGAAATTGCCCTGGGAGTTGAAGCGGCTTGCCTGTCCAAAATTCCACGTGAAGAAATTATAACATACATTTACGTGCACCAAGGCCGGAAAGCTGATGATGAATTCAAACAAGTCTTGATGGCGAACTATTGAACAGAACCAGTGTTGAACAGAACATTTATTACCATACACCTTCATTCAAGTGGCTTGAGAGCATATAATTGTTATTAAAATTTCATTTTGACTGTTAATTGTATTAAAAACATTCAATATTCATATATAATTGTATTAAATTCAATACCCTTGTGAATACGTTCATTCTATTTGTGTTAATAAAGTAGAAAATTACAAAAAAATGCTTAGTGTTCATTCTTTTGTTCCCTAGTTCCAATACGTGTATTTTCATACCTTTAGGCCGTCGCGCATGCGCACAATCACCCTAATTCAATCTTCCACCCAGTGCATCAGATAGCCCTTCTCCTTACCTTCAATTTGATACCTCACTCGACCCCATTGGCTCATTTTTAAAACAATTTTTTTTGCTATAGGGTGATAATTTACACCCTTCACTGCCGCGCATGCGCAGAATGCCGATATTTCAATCCCATACCCAGTGCATCAGATAGCCCTTCTCCTCACCTTCAATTTGATACCTCACTCGATCCCATTGGCCCATTTTAAAAATAATTTTTTTTTGCTATAGGGTGATAATTACACCCTTTTTTTTTCGCTAATTTCACTAATTTCAATTTTTAATTGTTAAAAAAACATAGAAAATGAAAAAGATTTTTTTTGGCGCCATGAATCTTTTTTCTCTTTTTTATTAAGTTTTAAAAAAAAAAAAAAAAATTTGGCTTCCCTCCCCCCACCCTCCCCCCTCCCCCCCCTTTTTCCGTTTTTCAATATTTAATTGTTAAAAAATTGAAAAAATTGAAATTTTTTTCTTGGGGCATAACAATGATGGGGTCTGATGTTAATTTTTGTGCAAAAATTTTTGGCTTCCATTTTCCTTTCCCTCCCCCCCTCCCCCCATCCCCCTTTTTCCGTTTTTCAATATTTAATTGTTAAAAAATTGAAAAAATTGAAATTTTTTTCTTGGGGCATAACAATGATGGGGTCTGATGTTAATTTTTGTGCAAAAGTTAGAAGTTCCTCTTCCGGGGAAGATGGTTGGCCCTGAAAAGGGCCGTTAGTGTTACTCCACCACCACACTTAGGCACGGTAGATTTTCTTTATTCCTGCTACATGTTTCCGACAAATTGGACATTTTATTTTGAGATGGTTCTCGCCGGCCTCAGTGCAATGGCACATGTCTCCTACACACGTCAGTGTCACCCAACAATCGGCACATAGACATAAATGACCGCATGGAAAAACAGCAAACTGGCTTTGGTCATCTGTACATATGCTACAGCGTGATATTTTGCGCTCTTTACCCAGTTGTTCGTATTGTGTGTCAAGCTCCTCGCCCGTTTTAATCGCGTCTTCTTTCAGTTCATTAATCAAGTTGTTCAGGCGGGTTACCTGGGCTTCACACCCACAGCATTGTTGTGGTGGAGTTTCGGCGGTAGTTGAAATCATTGGAATTTCACCAGGCGTTGTCGTGGGACCACGTCTACTATTTAACCATGGCAGTTCATCTTGTAGTTCCTCATCAGTTGAGTCATTATCAGGTTCTTGTAGGGTTTCCATCGTGCCTATTTCTGCGTCATATTCATCCCTTAGTCTTTCCAATTGGCCATTTTCTTCCACAGTTCGCCGCAGTTCTTCTAATTCTTGTGTACTGCGTGTTAAGATGGTTCTTTCGTTTTCCAATTCCCTTTGAAAACTGGTGGTTACCCTCATTCCATCATTTTCCACAACGCTAACCAGCTCTGGGTATTGCGTAGCGGCATTTCTCGGGTCCCTAACGGGGTGCAGTGTAAACAGCTCACGTCTTGTTGAATTCATGATTGTATGGGTGAATAACTGTTACAATATACACGTATTTATACTTTTAGTGATCTGTGGGAGGTGGGAAAAGATGGCCGCGAGTGTCATGATGTGGGAGGTGGGTAAAGATGGCCCCCGGTGTCACTGAGTGCAAGCTGTGGGAGGTGGGATAAGATGGCCACCAAGTGTCAGTGAGTACAACATGGCCGCCAAGTGTGCTTTGTTATCATTGTTCAAGCATAAAAATTTCATATTTTTTTCCATAAATCCGTTACAATTTTCTCGGAATTATGATAACACTAATCCATAGTGTACACGTATTTTTTTTTTTAGCCAGGAAAATTAAATTATTTTCCAATGTACCTGGGTTTTACACTACCGTACACTAACTTTATGATTTTTAAAATGCCTAAAATTAATAAAATAATCCTCTATTCTAACGTTAGTTGTTAAATTTTAAATATAACACTAATGAATGACCTGAGTTTAACTTGTAATAAAATTTACAGGTGTCCTGACATTGATTGTAAAATGAAAAGCTGTTTATAATTGTTAAACAAACACACATATATTTTTTCTTCAGCAGCGTAGCACACGATACAACCAGTGTGTTTTCGCTGCGCATGCGCGCGTGTCTTACACTATAAATACCACATTTTTTTTAATTATTCACAATTAATCTCTGAGTGCTCAGTCATGGATTTATCCTTGGCGCAACTCATGGATATTGACAACACATCAGATTTGTTCACAAATCATGATAATCAACTACAACGCCTCGACAGTATCATGAATTTGGTACACGATGAACCTCGATTAGATGATAGAATCATCCCCTTAGTCGCACCTGAACCCCAGAACTATCCTGCACCAATTCATTGTCAACAGCCTGCAGAAACTTCGCCGCTGGATAATTTATTCGCCTTGACAACAACTACACCGGATGTTACTCCAGATGTAGACCAAATTTTTGATGATCTAGACGAGATGTTACAATTTTCCTATGATGCCGGAGAAGAACAAATACAAGATGAAATTGATGATCTTCCTGATCTAAACGAGATGTTACAATTTTCCTATAATAGCGTACAAGAAGAACAAACACCAGATGAAATGGCTGAACTAGACGAGATGTTACAATTTTCCTATGATTCCGACGAAGTACAACAAGCAATAGATGACAAGGCCAAGAACAGGGGACAAGGAGCACAGAAAAAAGATTTAAGAAGGCTGAAACCAGACGCCGAAGAAAAGAGAAAAGATACCAGATTGAGGACAAATAGACCACATCAAGACAGGAAAAACAGAAAAGATGTGAGAACAAACAGGCTAAAAGACAAGAAAATAACCCCAGCAGAACAACAAATCCAAGACGAAATCAATTATGTATGGACATTAACCACAACAACAATCGGACAGACCACAGAGCGTCAAAGAGACTTGTATATCCATTGTGTAGAATGCGCGAATCCATTTTCGAAGTTCGCTATATTTCCGTGCGGACATCAGGGAATGTGTGAAACCTGCATCAACCAACACGCTAAGATACCATGGTGTACACAGGTGAATAAACCGATAGTTTGTCAATTGCTTCCTTTGACGTGTCCTGTGTGCGCTCAGAGAAGACAGATCTTGTCAACAACGATGTAATATGGCTATATTACACATATTCCAACGGTTTTTTTAAAAACCACCCAGCTGTTCCGAGAGGGTGACTTCTAACAAAGCACAAAAATAATTTAACACGAGAATCACACCCCCTGTGTTCATCACGAGAATCACACCCCCTGTGTTCGTTCAAAATAAATGCCCCACTCTTATCAAAATAAATTCCCCTTGCATACCGGTATCGTTATCTTGGCACTGTGTAATATAAAGTGCATTATACCCTTGGACTGTCATATTAAATTAATGAATGGAAAAATCCTGTGTGTATATAGAGATTTGTCCTCATAAGGACATTTGAGATTTGGCCAGGGATTGTTTATTTGAGTGAATGCAGTTTTTAAAAAAAAAAAAAAAGAGAGGGAAATGTAGGACAATCTGTGCTTTCAAATTCATGTGCTAGAATTTTAGAAGTTCTCTTTCGAAGAAATTTATATTTTAACGTGTTTGTTTCACGGGCCCTGACAAGGGCCGTTTATTATTTTAACGTGTTTGTTTCACGGGAAGTAGCTTACTTTCCATCTGTGATGGCAGGGAAATAGCCATAGGGGGTGCGCCGCCCCACATAGATGATATCTACATCCTCATCCAAGGGAAACGGTGTCTCCGGCCCCCCCTGCTCTTCTTCCTGCAATGTGGGTGGTGGTGACGGAGTTTTTGTTAAGGAAGTTGCTAACGCCGCCGGAGGAGGAGGGGTAGGGTTGACCAATTCCCCCATCACTTGGCTTAGTGTTTCGAACCAATGCGCCTCACTCATTGTAGAATGCGCCGCGGTCAACACTTCCCGGACATTTCTGGACATCCGTCTCTCTCGTCTTGTTTGTTGGCGTAGTCCATCTTCCTCCATCTCCAACGCTTGTATCCAGCTGTGGAATTCTTTCTTCCAAAATACTTTGATCGCTTGCATCATCTCTGCTTTTTGTCTCCTGGAGATATGCTTTCTGACTCCGCTCATCTTGTATTTAAATCTTGCTCTCTGGCTTCTCGGGATGAAAAATATTTTGTGATAGAACGTTGGCAGGGGATGTCAGTATTTATGTACTTGGCGCGGACCCCGGCGAAATGGTTCATGCAGAAACTGGGGAAAGATTTTGGTGTGTGCTTCTTGGAATTTTATAAAAGGTATATTATTTTACAATCAGTATTAGTCCCCGTAGAATTTTTACTTCTAATTGAGCCCATACAAATCAAGTACTCGTATTAAAAATTTCAGCCGTATAGTCCTTTGTTTACATCATAATTTTTAATTTTAGTGGGTTTTCCAGCCGTCGCGAAAATACAGAAAACCCGATCTATTAAACAATAATTAATTTTTTTTTCGTTAAAATAGAGCAAGTCGATCCCATATTATTCGATACGAATCCCCTGAAAATTGCAGTGCGTTCCGTTCATGAGAACTATAGAAAAATTAACAAAACACACCCTTTAGTGACGATGAAAAAACACAAGCTAGGCGCCAATCTTCGTAATTTTCTCAAAGTCACGTGCGCAGTGAGGTCGTGTTGAAAAGTACCAGCGGATAATGTATCACTTCACGCGTACACACAAATCCCTGCAGAGTAGTGCCCCCTTATTTCATTAGGGCACCAAGAGTTATCCTTTGATTTACATCTGATTTGACTATTTTTACAGTGGCGGTAGGCCTTGTTGGGTCATCATAACATAGGCTAATCCTTATACTATTTTATTTTTATTCTCGTAGCAGTCCAGACTATTAATTGATGTACTCGGAGGAGTGTGTAAAAATTAATTACCGTGTCAAATTAAATTTCCCAGGGTATTTTTTTGTGAAGAAATAAGCCCAGGCCAGATAGGGTTAATACTGAAAAATAGAATCTATCGCTCTATATAGGTGTGTCGGGTCAGTATTTGAGTTATTCTCGCATACACACAAATCCCTGCAGAGTAGTGCCCCCTTATTGCATTAGGGCACCAAGAGTTATCCTTTGATTTACATCTGATTTGACTATTTTTACAGTGGCGGTAGGCCTTGTTGGGTCATCATAACCGAGGCTAATCTTTATACTATTTTATTTTTATTCTCGTAGGAGTGCAGACTATTAATTGATGTACTCGGGGGAGCGTGTAAAAATTAATTACCGTGTCAAATTAAATTTCCCAGGGTATTTTTTTGTGAAAAAAATAAAAAATAAAAGCCCAGGCCAGATAGGGTTAATACTGAAAAATAGAATCGATCGCTCTATATAGGTGTGTCGGGCCAGTATTTGAGTTATTCTTCATGATGGCCTCGTCGGGGAAAGAGCTAGCGTTCTTTCAAGTCACGTCTAAGGTCTTGCTTATCGTCTACGAACATGAATTACACCTGATCGAGGAGCATCCCATTGAAGTCAAATTGATTTTAACCCTGGACGGGTGGACGCAATTTACACGGGTCTTACAAGCCCAAGAACCCGAAGTCGATTTTTTACCTGTCGGTGAGGGCGTGTACCTGCGAAGGTGTAGAGAGAATTCATCATTTTTCCCTCGATTAGAACAGTACGGGGGTGGCGAAATTGTACTTTGGCCAGTCTTATGGGCAGGATTAAAAGCTATCATTGCCGACGTGGACGATGTACTTTATCCGGAAGAAACCCAATCGATCATTACCCGTACGTTGACGCCGGGCTGTACTATACTAATATACCCAGATCGCCTGGAACTGATTGACGACGATTCGCGCTGCTGGTGTAGCCCCATGCCCGCGCGTGTGACATTATCGCCCGAGGGGTGGACTACGTTGAAACGTGTGTTATTTGGTGATTTGGATGGACAGAGTATTTACCTGTCTCAGGATGTCTACATTTTTCGCGGCCCTTTTTTTGCCCGATTGATCTCTCTCAAACGAGACGGTGGATTTACGTTGGACCCCGAACTGTGGACGGCTTTACAACACATCGTTCCCGTGGTGGATAAAGTATTCTCACCACTCACAGACTAGGGCCTATAAATACCAGGGGAAAGAGAGAGTGTGTATCATTTACCCTTGGACATTGAGAGAGCAAACATGTCGCTATCACTACGTGCCATTTTGCCTCTTACACCGAGTCTGCGCCTATACGTGTATGCAGAAAAAATCAAACTGGTGCAAGACGATCTAGCTATTTACTGGACTCCGGCGGAAATGCTATGGAACCCCGTGACACTAGAGCGTGATGGGTGGAATAAGTTTAAACGGGTATTGCACGGGGAATTGGATGGAGAGCTGATTCATCTGGATAATGCCATGTACGCCATGTACGTCTATACCGTAGCACCCCACCGCATACGGATAGGTCGGTACAAAGATGCGCGCAGTATCACGCTAACACTCTCTGTGTGGGCAGCCTTGAAGAAAATAATGCCTATTGTCGACCAATTAATGTCACCCGACACTCGAACACCGGAGCAATTAGCGTGGGTTCGGACTATAGAAGAGGCGCTCGCTGAACCCCATGAAAGACTACATAAGGCGCAATTTTCTTTCTGTAAACCTACAGCCGGACAAGAAAAAAGGTCTATATGTAAACAATGCAGAGCGGCTAGAAGGCCAGTACTACCCTGGGAAGAGATCGACTCACATGGGACGGGAGCGAACTCACCCTGGGAAGAAATCGACTCACCTGTGGCCAACGAAGAGATCGACTCACCTGTGACGGACGAAGGGAAAAAAGTGCATGATGCGGCCGTCGGAGAAAAGGGCGACGTCTATTAACAAAGTATTAACTGAGTTGTATTACAACCCCACCAGTGCCGCTGCCTATAGTGGTGTGGGAGCCTTGACTCGAGCGACCCAAGGTATTAGTCGAAGTGAAATTCGAGCCTGGTTAAAAACTCAAGATACCTACAGTTTGCATCGAGCTGCCCGACGTCATTTTCGCCGGAACCGAGTCATCGT
>JAVTVY010044305.1:0-21349 GCA_036873755.1 Hanleya hanleyi | reverse complement strand
TTACACCGAGTCTGCGCCTATACGTGTATGCAGAAAAAATCAAACTGGTGCAAGACGATCTAGCTATTTACTGGACCCCTGCGGAAATGCTATGGAATCCCGTGACACTAGAGCGTGATGGGTGGAATAAGTTTAAACGGGTATTGCGCGGGGAATTGGATGGAGAGCTGATTCATCTGGATAATGTCATGTACGTCTATACCGTAGCACCCCACCGCATACGGATAGGTCGGTACAAAGATGCGCGCAGTATCACCCTAACTCTCTCTGTGTGGGCAGCCTTGAAGAAAATAATGCCTATTGTCGACCAATTAATGTCACCGGACGAACGAACTCCTGAACAATTAGCGTGGGTTCGGAGTATAGAAGAGGCGTTCGCTGAACCCCATGAAAGACTACATAAGGCGGAATTTTCTTTCTGTAAACCTACAGCCGGGCAAGAAAAAAGGCCTATATGTAAACAATGCAGAGCGGCTAGAAGGTCAGTACCACCCTGGGAAGAGGTCGACTCACATGGGACGGGGGCGAACTCACCCCGGGAAGAAATCGACTCACCTGTGGCCAACGAAGAGATCGACTCACCTGTGACGGACGAAGGGAAAAAAGTGCATGATGCGGCAGTCGGAGAAAAGGGAGACGTCTATTAACAAAGTATTAACTGATTTGTATTACAAGCCGACCAGTGCCGCTGCCTATAGTGGTGTGGAGGCATTGACTCGAGCGACCCAAGGTATTAGTCGAAGTGAAGTTCGAGCCTGGTTAAAAACTCAAGATACCTACAGTTTGCATCGAGCTGCCCGACGTCATTTTCGCCGGAACCGAGTCATCGTAGGAGGCATCGACGCGCAATGGCAATCGGATTTGGTGGACATGAGTCGATTTGCACCTCAAAATGATGGATACCGGTACCTATTGACGTGTATTGATATTTTATCCAAATTTGCCTGGGTCCTGCCCGTTCGTACCAAAAACAGGAGAGAATCTGATAGCGGCATTCCAGCAAATTTTCAAGTCGGGACGCAAACCTCTTTATTTACAAACAGATGAAGGGACAGAATTTCTCAATCGATCCTTTCAAGCCTTTCTTAAGAAAAAGAAGGTATTTTTCTTTCATACGTACAACGAGACGAAAGCTTCGGTGGTGGAACGTTTCAATCGTACGTTCAAAGGGCGTATGTATAAGTATTTTACAGCCAAGAATACCCGACGCTACCTGGATGTCTTACCTCAACTGGTGCAAGGCTACAATCGGGCTTATCATCGCAGTATCCAACGAGCGCCCCGGGATGTGACAGAACGCAACGAACATCAAGTACGTACTACGCTGTACTCATCATCCAGTCCACCCTTGACGACCCCCCGTTACAAACGGGGAGATACGGTGCGTATCAGTAAAGTGAAAGGACAATTTGAGAAAGGCTATTTACCCAACTGGAGTGACGAACACTTTGTCATCGTACGCCATAAACCACGACAACCCCACGTCTATGAACTGGAAGATCTACAAGGCGAGAGACTGCAAGGCACGTTTTACGAGACAGAATTACAACCCATAGTGAAAACACCGAAAGATTACTACACGGTGGAAAAGATTTTGAAAACGGAACGTCGACGGGGCATCCCCTATCATTTCGTCAAATGGCAAGGATGGCCTCGTTCCTTTAATTCCTGGGTGTCTGGCCGTGACATGAAACGCCTATAAATTCGAACTGCTAGTACCACCCGGCTTCAGTATAGAGGGTGGTACCATGGATAGAGCACGGCTCCCCGTATTGTTACAATCTCGAAAAGGACAAGTGGGTACTCTCGTGTGTGTCATAGTGCTTGTGGGTACGCTATTTACAGGGGTGTTCTACGATTTGTCGACCGTGTTAGCCTTTTTGAACACGCCGCGTTCTCCATCATCACCCTCCATCACTTCGACGACCACGTCACGGCCACCCAAGACGTCAAGAGTGTGCCACGTATCAACCCAGACCACACCACCGGCTACTCCAGCCATCATCACCACCACTCCATTACCCTTGGCCCGCACCATCGACCTATCCACCACGACGCCCCGTACTACTTCAACCACGCCAGGACGTCATCCTACGCCGTCATCCCTGAGAAGCGCTTCCACCTCATCACCACCCACACCTAGTACCACCAACACGCTGCTCAACCTATTTGCAGTGGATCCCCGTGAATCACCACGTTTACCACCACAACGGTATCCAATCGACTACGATCCCCGGTGGGATCCCCGACAACGCGGGTGGGCTTCTAACCGTCGAGCGCAAATCACCAAATAAAAAAATAAACTATGGATACTCGATGGCAGCATCCATTCACCTGTCTCATCGCTGGCCCGACCGGGTCCGGAAAAACACACTTTGTTCAACGTCTCATCCAACATGGAGCAGCCCTGATTTCACCGCCTGTAGCTCGTATCCTGTGGTGTTATGGCGCTTGGCAGCCCGCGTACGAGGCACTGGCCCGTGTCCCAGGACTCACCTTAGTGGAAGGCTTACCCCCTGAAGACATACCCCCAGACACCTTGGTCGTGGTGGACGATCTCATGACGGAAACGGACGGTCGAATTACCCGTCTCTTTACCAAAGGCAGCCATCATCGTCGGTTGAGCATCATTTACATTGTACAGAATCTTTTCAGTAAAAACAAAGAACACCGGAACATTAGTTTGAATGCTCAGTATGTGGTGTTATTCAAAAACCCCAGAGACGCGTCACAAATTATCCACCTCGCTCAACAGATGTACCCTAAGAACACGGCCTTTGTACGAGAAGCCTTTGAAGATGCCACTCAACCTGCTCACGGCTATCTCCTCATCGACTTGAAACAAGATACGCCCTCACCTCTGCGATTACGCACCCTGATTTTTCCCGGTGAACTACAGACGGTGTACACCCCCAAATGAGTGAGGAGGATAAAAGAAGAAGACCACGGACTGGAGCCTTCATTCAAGCATCATGTCTGCACGCGTACGCAAGCACGCCGCGGCATTGCGCGTACTCCACAGCGCGCCTCCGGAAGTGGGCCGGGCCCTGGTGCGCGGCGCGGAGCCCGATCTCATCCGGTGTTTGTGTGAAGTGGCCCATAATGTATTAAAAGGCAATGTTCCACTCAGTGCTGTGCAGAAAGGGAAATTGCAACGGCACAAGGCGGGTCTCCGAACGCTGGTCAAGAAGACGAGGAGTAGTGTCAAGCAGAAGAAACAGGTGTTACAGCGAGGTGGATTTCTCGGTGCACTTCTCGCTCCCTTAGCCGCTACGGTACTAGGCCCATTACTCGGCTCCATCTTGGGAGGAGGACGCTAACACCATGGAACATACGAAAAAAATGATGCTGGTCGAACCTCGACTGTTACAGAGTTTACAATCTCCCTATCCCATCCCGGCCACCGTGCAAAAACTCCAGTCTCTGGATGAAGAAATGAATAGTATACTGCAACGTCCATTGCCCGATCACGAGAAAATTCAACTCTACCATCATACGCTGAACCGGTACCAGACGTTTATGGATCAATATAGAGGAAGTAGTACTAGTAGTAGTAGTACACTTCCCACCACCACTACTCCCATCCCAGCCTCATCTCTGCCACCACGACCACCACCACCACCACCACCGTCATCCTCGGCCTCACCTGAGCTGGAACAGGAAGTATTGGCCAGTGTGCCTAAAGCCTACAAGACCAGGGCCCGTTTATTGTTGGATCGGGTGAAACAGAATGCCGATATGGGTTGGAATGCGGAAGGACACCTGCTGATTCGCAACCAAGTGGTACCGGGGTCTCATATGACGGATTTAATCAACGATATGGTGCGTTCTCGCAAACACTCTAATCCACCGGGCTGGGAAGCCTTTGCTCAGGCGTTAAAAGACATACACACCCCTCAAGAATTGGTAGGCAATAGTGAACGCTGGAAGTGGATGCAAGCCCCTGCTCGACGACGTCTCCCCCATACCTGGGAACGTGGTGAATGGCAACCGCACACGCCACCCACAACACCCGTACGGCGGGATCGTTCTTTTCATCCCTATGCCTCCCCTATACCGACCACATCACAGCCACGACGACGGGGACGTATGAAGTCACCGCCACAACGCCGAGTGGCACCCAAGGCCTGGGAGCCCTATTAAAGCCCGGTGCAGAAGCCAGAAAGTTCAGTCGTCGTCGTCATGTTTTACCTGACGTTGCCCAGTAATAGCTCATTCGACGTGTTTCCTGAGAACACCTTGACCCAGTATGTCACGCAATTACCCCAACCGTTACATTTACCGGGACGCTGGGAATGTGGACTGGTGGATATTCAATATCCTTATTCATGGTACAATGTACAAGACGGAGAAGTATGGTACGAAGTGACCTACGAAGATAAAGTCTACAAACTCATTCTCCCCCAAGGCCAATACGATACACCGCAGGCGTTCATACAGGCTCTGAATGGCTTGATGGAGTACAAGGCCCTAAAGTTCAGCACGGGTGCTACAACACACCTGATATCCTTGCACATCAAGAGCGAGATATTGTTCGATGTCGACGCACACAACGACAAGAGCTCTATCATGCTGACCGCTAACGCGAATGTGAAACTCAGTCCTATGCTACAGCAAATGTTAAGGATGCCTCACTCTGTCTACAAGGGAGCCACCATTGTCGAGGGGGATTATTTGATGGATATGAAAGTAGGTATGTACGCACTGTACGTCTACTCGGACGCCGTGGACAGCCATATTGTGGGTGATGTGAACACACCTCTGTTACGGGTGGTGCCCATTACCAAGACGTATGGTGAACAAGCCACCGAGAGTTTCAACCATATCATGTACCTACCCGTACGCCATACCGATATCAGCACGATCACGGTGGATATAAGAGATGACAGGGGACGTCCGATCCCATTCGAACGAGGAAAAGTGGTGCTGACACTTGCTTTCCGACAAGCTCGCTCTCCTCACTTCGTATAATGTACGTGCCTTACCAGTGCCATACGCCCAGCTATGCCGACTACTACAAGAAACAAACGGGAGGAAACTTGCCCGTGTTTAGCGGGGCACGCATGCAACGCGGTCACGGATTGGGGAACATCCTGGGCAGCATTATGAAAACGTTTTTACCCATGGTGACACGGGGTGTGAAAGCGGTGGGAAAACAAGCGGTACGCAGTGGATTGCGCGTGGCCGGTGATGTGATGGAAGGCACAGCACCCCGACAAGCTTTGAAACGCCGGGCTAAAGAAGCAGGCAGCGTTTTGATCGCCAAAGCCCTTAAAAGACAAAGACCGACACTGCCCCCATTCATTCAACGTCCAACACCCCAGAGGAGAAGGACTAAGCCCCAGAAGAAGAAGAAGAAGAAGAAAAAGAAGAGACGTACTAGTAGGAGAGACATTTTCGCATAATGGCATACATTCACTCCGAGTCGTGTCCGTCTACCAACAGTGAATTGGATTTCTGGACTATTCCACCTACCCAAACGAGTATAGGCGACGGACGTTGGGTAGAACATCGACCCCTGGCTAGCCTGACGGGGGTGGGGCCCGTAGAATTTACCATTGAAAACAAAGATACGGCCTACCTGGATTTAGCCCACACCTACTTGTACGTGAAAGCCAAAATAACGAAGATGGACGGGACGGACATAGCGGTCGATGCGCCAGTAGGCCCGGTGAATCTTTGGCTGCACTCCTTGTTCCAACAGGTAGATATAGGTCTGAACGATAAACTCATCAGTACGTCCACCAATACGTACCCGTACCGAGCCTACATGGAGACGATGTTGTCGTATGGTAATATTGATGCCAAAGAATCACACTTACAAGCTGAGCTGTACTTCAGGGATAGACCCGGATACCTGGCCAACATAACCGGTGGCAATGGTGGGTTCGAGTCACGCAAAAAACTGGCAGCCAAAAGCAAGTCCATCGATATGATGGGACGACTGCACGCCGATCTGTTCATGCAAGACCGCTACATGATGAACGGTGTATCCATCAAGATCAAGTTGATCCGGTCCTTACCTAAGTTCGCCTTAATGTGCGGTGGCGAGGGCGATATTGATTACCAGATCGTCATTGAAGATGCAGCCCTGTTTGTCCGTACGGTAGATTTGCAACAGGGTGTGTTGCTGGGTCACATGGAAGCCTTAGCGAAAAAACCAGCCATGTACCCCATCCGACGCGTACAGACCAAGGTGTTCTCTGTGCCCACAGGTACGATGATGGCCAATCGGGAAAATTTATTTCTAGGGGATCTG
This sequence comes from Hanleya hanleyi, assembly GCA_036873755.1. Classification (NCBI taxonomy): domain Eukaryota; kingdom Metazoa; phylum Mollusca; class Polyplacophora; order Lepidopleurida; family Hanleyidae; genus Hanleya; species Hanleya hanleyi. The sequence continues at coordinate 15,090 of JAVTVY010044305.1, read as the reverse complement.
CCTAAACGTCTTACCCTGGCGTGTGTGACCAACACCGCATTCAATGGAAATTGGGCTGAGAATCCGTTCAATTTTAAACATTTCAACATTAACTTTGTGGCACTGCACGTGGCCGGCCATCAAATTCCAGCCCGACCCTTACAACCGGACTTTACTAAGGGAAACTATGTGCGGACCTACCTGAACCTGTTTACAGCTACAGGACAAACCAACCAGGACGAAGGCAATACCATCAGTCGAGACGACTTTATGAAGGGATACACATTGTTCGCCTTTGACCTCACCCCCACCTTGGAACACGATCATCAACTGGCTTTGCTCAAGAAAGGAAACCTACGGTTGGAACTGCGTTTCTCCATCCCTGTACCCGACACCATCAACGTGATTTGCTACGCCGAGTTTGATAACGTCATCAGCGTGGATCACCAAAGAAACGTGCTGTGTGACTTTGCCACCTAAGATGGATACAGAGCAGCTGATGAGCATACTCCAGCGAGATCCCAAGATCCCCTTTCGAGGTGTGTTTCCACGCAATGTGTTCCCCACTCACTCCACTACCCCAGCAGCCTACATCCTGAATACAGACCCGAGGAGTGGACCCGGTGAACATTGGATAGCGGTGTACGTGGACACCCTAGGTGAAGGAGAATACTTTGATTCCTACGGACTTGCACCCCTCCATGCCGATTTGGTGAAATTCATGGACGTCTCTACGACAGAGTGGCGTTGGAATACGCAAAGATTACAAGGACCCTTGAGTAGTGTGTGCGGACAGTACTGTGTGTTTTATCTCACTCACCGGAGTAGAGGACATTCACTGCCTACCATTGTACATATGTTTGATGATTATTGTCAAGCTGAAGACCGGGATGTCCTCGTCTATGACTGGACGGCCTCTCGTTTTAATGTGCATGCTCCATTTCTCTGGTTAACTTAATGCGCGCGCGCATCTTGTTTTATTATTATTATTGTTATGACGTTGTTGTTCTGACGTTGAATAAAAATGATGATGAAAAAACACAATGATGGGTTTTGACTTTCTTTTTTTTTTTTATTTAAGTCAACAAGCAAGGATATATACAACTATAGAATACAAATAGTAGGGGTATGTACACACATAGAATAGTAGTGATTAAGGTACATAAAAGTTTTGTCAGGAGTAGGATTTGAACCTACGCAGGGTATCACCCCACCGGCACTTAATACCGGCGCCTTAGACCACTCGGCCATCCTGACTTTTACAGTTTTTATAACTCGTGACTCCACAGTTATTAGTGTTCCACATTTTTTACAAGTCCAAGTAGGTAGTGCTCACACCGTCGGCCAATACTTTCCGTTTCGGATAAAAGAAAGTAAAGGCGTCTCGTTGCTGGATATAAGTGCGCATCTGGTGGTCCACCACCCGGAATCCTCGGTTGGTCCCACTGGCACTGGCCTGGCTCTGCAATACACCCAGGTAGAGATCTTTGTCGATGGCAGGGTCACGTCGGTTGACGCCTTTACAACTAAACTTGTTGTTTCCATCTCCTCCGTAACAATAGTACGTCTTGGACGACAGGGCGATCATGGCATCTCCACTCCACTCGAGTTTAAACAGACCCGGTGTCCGCTTGTCGTAGGTGTAGTGGTCGCGTCGAGGTAGCCACAGGTCCCGATCCGCTTCATATTGTTCCCGTAACTCGGGTTTCACCAGGGACTCCCAATCGGCGTTGGAGACGGCCATGTAGGCCGAATCTGTGTCCATCTCCATCAACTGCCAGTCTGAGGAATTAAAATAGACACCCATGAAGTCGTAGAGAAACTGCAACATCCTCAGCTTGGCCACCTGATAGACCATACATCCAATTTGGAGGGGTAAATTGTACCGGATAGTCTTCTTGGCTGAAGTGACTTCATAGGTGTCGTCATCGATGACCTCCACGGACCGAAACAGAGGAGAATTCACTTTTTTGCAGGCTTGGGCAGTCGTACAAATGTTCACATTGACGTGCTTATCCTGGTTGGTTACTGTTTTTCCATAATAACCATTGCCAGTGAGTTTCCAACATTCAGCCATGATGGCCTGACTCGGGTATTCATCACCTTGACGACGGGCCGCCGTGACGAGCTCAGCCTTGTCCGCAAAACAAGCCTCGGGGACGTACTGTATCACTTGATAGATTTGAGTAATTTCCAAACCGTGCTTCATGTACCACTGCAGTAAGGGGGTGCCCAGCAAGATTTTGTGCGCCCACATACTTCCAATCAACATGCGGCGTGGTTGAGGTAAACACTCGTGTTGCTCTGCGTAGGTGCGCATGGTCTCCCCAATATCATCCCGACCCACCAGCGTATTCTTGAAGATAGGCGGACACTGGGCGAAGAGGGGCTTGAGAGTGTCGGGAACATGCAGGTCGCATTCTACAAAGCCGTAGAGCTGCCCCGAACGAATGGCGTCCAACATCTGTGGCAGACTCAGCAGTCGCCGACGACTCAACGGGTACTCACGCTCTTTTAGGAACCGTTGTAAATGGGGACGGGCCTGGCACAGGGTGTGAAATTCACACTCCCACATTTCAATCAAATGGTATCCTCGCTCTTTCACATAATCTCCGTTGGCCACTACTTCCTCCCGTAATTCTAAGGGTGTTTTCCCGCGTCGCTCATTAAAACGACCTGCGCTGAAATGACATCCGTGGCCGTGCCAGTAACAGCCATAAAACTGGAAAACAGTGGGTGTTCCTTGTACAAGGGCAAACCCATCGACGGGGAGACGCCGATCGCCTATCCGCTTCTCAGTGGCGTTGGTCTGGTGTCGTATATAAATACCCCGTCGATAGGCTTCCCACTCCAACCACTGGTCGGCAAGATGTTTGTGAGGTAACCGTTGGGGGGTAAAATGACGCCCTTCCGCCAACCAACGTGTATAATGACCACTGGGCATAGGTTGGGCCAACGACCACAGGTACAGAGCATTGGCATCGAATCCAATGATTTTGGCAACGGGTTTTCCACTGGGGAGAGTAGTGACATCCTTCTCGTGGTAGCGGTGAAAAATAAGACTGGGCCCGCCCACAATGTTATCTTTTAAACAATTATGCATGTCCGCATCTTTCTGTTGTACCAGCGAAAAGTAAGTGGAACACTCTTGAAACAAATGGCGAAGGGCCAGCCCCGGTAAACTTAAGCACTCTTTAAAGATGTCCACGTGCATTTGGCGTTGAAAAAGTTGCACCATTTTCTCGGCCGCCTCCAGGAAAGGAACCACATCTAGGTTGTTGTACCATATGAGGAAATCTTCCAAGGTCTGCATATGTTCATCGTTCCATACCTGCTGTAGTTCACGGTACGTGTCTTCCGGACATTCCACTTGCTTCAAATCATCAAAGAAGGCGTGCCGAGATGGCAACTGTGTTTCCTGAAAACGGTCGAGCGATGATATATACGTGTAAGGGAACCTCCCTTTGGTTTGTGCACAGTTATAGGCCTTGACCCACTGATCATAGCTACAATTAGGAGCTAGGTAGTTGCGCACGTCCAGGAAATGCAGTGATGTAGTAGTGAGGGCCATGTGGTTGTTGATCTTCTTGATCACCGACTTGAGGGTATCGGACTGGGCCAAGTAAGGGTAGAGAAATTCCTTCACCATGTTCAAGTCGTATCGTCCCGAATTAAAGCCGAGCACCGGTAACTGACTTAGGTATTGTAGGAAGCGCACTTTCAATTTCTCCGCATACGGTTTCGGTAGAGGAACATCCCGCGCCTGCAGAGGCTGCGACTGTAGGGACTCCGACTCGGACTCGGACTCGGACTCGGACTCTTCATCATCGCTGAACGCTACACCCGGTACAGGAATGCGGTCGTCCAGTTGGTCCAGGACGTGCTGAAACTTCACCACCAACAATGCCGTACTAGCCGCACTGACTTGCTCTAAATACTCCATCATGCGGGTAATCAACTCATGGGAGTTCCCCGTGGACACGAAACACACCGGAGCAGCGTCATAGCCAGGTACGTTGCTGGAAATACTGACACTCAGAGGAATATGGCGCTGCGTCCACTGCGTTTTCGCTGAAAACAGGTCCATGGGCTCCAACAGGGCCTCGAAATCATAGCACGCCCGGTAGGGAAAATAACGGTGCTCTTCTGGTATCTTCACACCCTCATCGGCCAGTTCCTCGAAAATAGTAGGTGCATTATGATACACGCCACCCGGATAGACTCGCTTCACACTGTTGTCACAGATTTTCTCGTGGCGATGTAAGTCGCGAGAGTATTTAAACACCCGATGGCATTGGGCACAACTGAAAGACTGAGCGTACTGGCTCATATTGGAGATCAGCGAAAAATGACTCACGCCATTGTGGTCGAACACATTCACTTTCATCGTAGCAGCATACCGTTCTGTGGATCGCCGAACCAATTCAGCCACAAATGTATCGTCATCCTCCCGTCGTAATCGATAGACAAAGATATTAATATGAAACAGGGACTCCACGTCATCCAAATGCTTGAAGGGGACACCTCGGAAGTGCCGCTTATCCATGTCTTGCTGCTCTAAATATTGTTCCCAATACCCATCGGCCACTGTGTCACAACTCCGGGGGTCACACTCGTCCACATGCACGGCCAAACACCGAAACAGACATTTCCGGTCTTTGTAGGGTCCCTTCACCCCTACTGTTAATGCATACAGGCCGTGTCGATGAAGCAACCACGGAGGCAGTAGTACAGGAGCTCCGATAGGATGATCTCTCATTTTCGTGACGAAAAATGTGACGTTAGTCACCATTTGCACCAACCATTGCGTATTGGGGCGTTGCAGGCGGGCCCACTCCAACGGGTCTAATGTAGTGAGTTGCTCGACCACCGGCTCCAGAGAAATGGCATCCGTGATGGTGAATGGCTGGTCAAACACATACGAATTATTACTCGGATAGAAATACCGCAGCTGGTCCGTCTTTTTGTGCCGTAAGATATACCCAAATGTCACATTCAATTTGAAGGCAGTGACCTGATCTTTAAAAATGTTCTCGGCGTAAGTAGGAAGATACGTGAGGTCCTCCAACCGAAAATTATACAAGTCCAATAGACGACGGTCACGGTGGAAACAATGGCGTATGGTAGCCCAGTGACGTTGATAAATGTCCCTGACACGCTCATCTTCAGGCAAGACTTCAACCGGAGGTACTGCTGGATCAAAGGGAAAATCTTCTCCACGTCTCATGCTTTTCGTCTCATACAAGCGGCTAGGCAGGCAGGAGGACTGGTTGGCGGGCTGGCTGGCTGGCTGATCAAGTCAGGTCAGGTAAGTCAGATTGAATACACCCTTTCCCTAAAAATCAACTCCTTTTATACATTTTACTACTGGCGGCCATCTTGTACCCACCTCCCACATCTTCCACTGGCGGCCATCTTGTACCCACCTCCCACATCTTCCACTGGCGGCCATCTTGTACCCACCTCCCACCTTGCACTGACTGACACTGGCGGCCATCTTGTACCCACCTCCCACATGGCGGCCATCTTGTACCCACCTCCCACATGGCGGCCATCTTGTACCCACCTCCCACATGGCGGCCATCTTTTCCCACCTCCCACATGGCGGCCATCTTGTACCCACCTCCCACATCTTGGCGGCCATCTTGTACCCACCTCCCACATGGCGGCCATCTTGTACCCACCTCCCACACATCACACATGCGCACACCGCCCCAATACCGCCACAAAACCTACACTTATGACGTCACACCAGGTTCTGCGCATGCGCAGTGAGGCGCTATTACGCCAATTCGGGTATTGTATACTACTGAAGTCATATGACGCAGTCAGTATGTCGGCACCTCTTCCCACTTCCCTTATATGTGTTGTTATATACACATTCTTGACTCAACCATAACATCTCACTGATATCCATGTTATATCTTAGATTCTCTCATTGACGCGAATATTGATATAAGTAATAAAACGGTTGGTGAAAAAGTCTCATTTTTGGAATGATTGCGATACAAAAGTCGTCCTATGGATTGATGTCGTATGGCTGGCTGGCTGGATAGCTGGCTGGCTGGTTGGTTGTCCGTCGTCAACATTCCAGGATACAAATTTTGTAAAACTTTGTGCTCTACCATGTATCACGCAAACTGAGCTTCGCCCGACCCCATATACTGCTATTTTCAGATACCATACCAGATGCTGCATTGACTGCATCCATTCATTGCACCCTGAGGTATATCCCCCTCTTCCCTCTCCCCCACCCCCAGAACAGAGCCCTACCCTCTATCTCCGAAACTACGCGGTTGCAATAATATGCTACACTCTGGCGATATATCCCCCTCTTCCCCCTCTCCCGGAACAGAGCCTCACCTTCTATTTCCGAAATTAAGCCTCGCCCGACGCCATATGCTGATATTTTCAGATAGCATATCGAATACTGCATTCACTACACTCGTCCACTAAGTCCTGAGGTATATCCCCACCCCCACCCGGCCTCCGGATCTAAGCCCTCACCCTGTATCTCCAAAACTAAGCTTCACTCGACCCCATTTGCTGATATTTTCAGATAGCATATCTAATACTGCATTGATTGCACTCATCCACTACACCCTGGAGTATATCCACCTCTCCCCCACCCCCAGAACAGAGCTCTACCCTCTATCTGGAAACTAAGTCTCGCCCGACCCCATATGCTAATATTTGCAGATACCGGTACCATATCTGATATATATCGGATATACTGTGAAGTCATGTGGCTCTGTCAGTATGTCGGCACCTCTTCCCACTTCCCTTATATGTGTTGTAATTTTTACCTGTATATGGCCAGATTTCGTCCCCAAGGCCCGCCCCCTGGTACAGACCTTTTTGTCTTCGATATATGCTGGCATTGTGGGAAGTTGATGCTGGGTCGACATCGGGCTTTTCATCTGACGATGATACAGCTCACCAATCCCCAGTGTACGAGTTGTAAAGCGACACAGCTCACCAATTACCAATATACGAGTTGTCAGAGCATTTCCATCATAGCTCTCTAGATTTGTATCTAATACGGCGTATGCCGGTGCTTGGGGTCGTGTGGTCATGTCACTCAAGTTGCCACATGAACAGGTACAATAAAAGCGTACCTGAGATACAACACATATCGCGAATCGTTAGATTCTTGGTATGTGCTTTAGAATAGGTTAATCAGAAGACTATACTGTGAAGTCATGTGGGTCTGTCAGTTTGTCGGCACCTCTTCCCACTTCCCTTATATGTGTTGTAATTGCATTGATTGCACTCATCTACTACACCCCGGGGGTATATCCACTTCTCCCCCCACCCCCGGTACAGAGCTCCACCCTGTATCTCTGAAACTAAGCCTCGCCCGACCCCATATGCTGATATTTTCAGATAGCATATCTGATACTACATTGATTGTATTCATGCACTACACTCTGGGGTATATCCACCTCTCCCCCACCCCCGGAACATAGCTCCACCCTTTATCTCTGAAACTAAGCCTCGCTCCACCCCATATACTGATATTTTCAGATAGCATATCTGATAGTGCATTGACTGAACTCAGTACAGGTTACTCCCCCTCTCCCTCATGATGAAATAAGATTAGTCCAGTAACTCCAGCGTTCTCCCGTGATCAATGACCATCCTTCTAACACTACATAAAAACGTCATTTTAATTATATTTAATATACGGTCAGCCTGTAAGGTGAATATAATGGTTCTATTTCCACGCTTTGCACGTTTTACGCTTGTAATTATAAGTAACATTTGCCTTCATTTGACGTATAAGTCGATGTGATCGGAGAGGTAGGGCTCATGAAATTGGATTCCCATATTTGTTGTTATATTTAAGAATGTTGTTCATGTATTCTGTATGATTGACAGCCCCAAATTCACCACTGTAGTAAATGTTTTTAGAGTTCCATGGTTTCATGGCCTATGTCGAATATTGGTGTTTCATCATATAATTACACTTCTTTGATATTCCACCCTTCTTTCCATATATCATACATTACAGATCGTCTCACAGATGGAGAATATAGTATTATGCAGTCTCAAAATCTGCTACATTCTCTGATCGCTTTTTCAATCTTGCCATTTGGTTCCATTGGACGCTTGTTTTATATGATGTTATTGAAAGCAGACTTATTAATTGGAGATAACCTTCGATTATTTTGCTCGAGATCGGTAACGAACCACTTAGCATGTCTGATAAAACCGATATGCTTATATGCATGTCTCGATACAAAAAAAATCGTTTTGTTGTAGTTACTATAACAAAGACTGTACACAGTATATGATCGTGCATAAACGAAGACGAGTGGAGAAATATATATTTACTTAATTTTCTGTGATACAAATGCCAAAACTAATCTGTCAACAACAAACTTGCTTGCATCCAATTAATGTGATATTTAACGTCTGGAATAGAGGAAGCGAGCATTAAAATGATCAAACCATACATTACCTCATGTTTACTCCGTTCAATTCAAGAGAAAGTTAGACTATACAAGCTGCATATATCGAAAAAAAGGCTATGACGTAACAAGGAAATTTAAACTCTATAGAACCATACACTTAAACGAGCTAAGAATAAATAGTATGAACAGAAATTTAACGAACCTTATAGTAATATTAAGGATACCTGGAAAATTATAACTGGATTACTAGAACGGAAGAAATCCAGAGCCCTCCCAAATGTCTTCAATTTTAATGGTATAACGGACCCCACTGACATTGCCACAAACCTAAACGACTATTCCTCCTCTATTGCATTCGATATAGCCTCGAAAATTCCTCTTTCCCGAAACGATTTCAAAACATGTCTAAAAAAATCTTATAACAATGATTTCACATTTGAACCATGTACTCCGACTGAGATATGAAATTCTATCTGTACTTAGAAATGGATCGCCTGGTATTGACGACATACGCATGTCTGATCAAACCGATAGCAAGCTTAATTTCCACTCCTATGTCGCACATAATTGTTATTTAGAAGATGACCTATTTTGTTGGGACTTTCCCGATTGGTGGTTATTTTTAGCAATACAAGAGCCGTGCTATGATTCGCACATTCTATGAAAAGTGGAAGCACTCTGATTGGTGGATATTTTTCAACTAACAAAATACCCATCCAAAGCTATTTAGGATATGACCTACTTTGTGTGGAATTCTCCGCCACCGTTTTTTTTTAACCAGCGACGACCGTCTGACATCTACAGATCATAACAAATCGAAGTTTTCATGCGTAGGCGTATACAAATTTATCTTTGTTCTTTGCTTATGGAGAACTTTCCAGAGATTTTGCGATATACTAGGACCCTAGGGACCATCACTGATATAGGGGCTCCTGCTCCTCTGGCAGGAGCATTACTTAATAATGCTGCAAATGACATTGAATAATAACCCTTGCAGGAGCATTACATGAAAACGCTGTTCCAGAATCGCCCTTTTACTCGATACTTTAATGCCACAGCTAGGTAAACATGTCCGGGTGGGCTTTCATAAATTTATAGCCACAGCTAGGTAAACATGTCCGGGTGGGCTTTCATAAATTTATAGGAGGAGGGGAGAATAGGCCAGAATATATATGACAGTTTTAGGGAGTGCTGCATCGTCATATTATTAGGTTATGGACTGTTTGACTGGGCCATTATTTGCCCATGACAACGATTCAACACTCGCTCATTGCTTCAAATCGGAGGCCTCGGGGATTTATCTTTGTTGTACCGTTTTACCTGCCTCCCGATTATACTCTAGCATCTTCCTGTGCCTTTCGTGTCAAAACTTTACCTACCTTGTTTGAAGTTTTGCATCAGCCATATGTGCCCACCATATGCATTTCTTCGAGGTAATTGTACTGTAACTGTTAAATCACACGATTGGTAAAAATGCCAATGTTTCAATTCACTCTGTTGCAGTCAGTCTGAGAATATTAGGCAATCTGCAGATGGCCTAAGCCACTGGCAGGATCCGAATTGTTCACCTTCATTGTTAGGTTGCCTGAAGTCAAAACATTATAGCCTACTCCAAATTTCGCATGCTAATTTTTTTTTCCAAATTGATTGTGTAATATAAAATATTAGTTCATATTATCTAGTACGCATCAGATTCGACATTCAATATTCTGCCGTCGTCCATAGAATTTCCGCGTCAATAATCAAAGGACCTATTTCGTATGACAGTTTAATCCAAATTTGTATGAAATAAAAATAATAAAGACACAAGCAAGTCTCCTACAAGAGAGAAGCGGTCAACATTTTTCAATGATGCCAGCAAGACATGATGATATTCTTTACATAAAATCCTAACCACTGATCCTTTTCTGGTTACACACCACTAAATGATTCTTGTATCGAGGGTTATACCGAAGAATATAAGACCGGCTACAGTGATTGGACCATATTCATTTCGGAAGTGAATTGTTTTGTGTAATACTTTTTGTTTATCTCTCTATAACAGTTGGTCTTCATAACGTAGAAGTTTCTTGGCCACTTTGATAATGAAAAATAAATATCAGGAAATTTTCATTACACACCCCCTGCCGTTGCCATGGTGGTATTTATTCTATGATATATCTTCCTCCAGCTGTGTTTCGGAAAAATGGTGCATAAGGTCACCTCAATTCTTGATATGTTTGAAGCCAGAAGCCAGGCTTTCTGACAGTATGTGTTATTAGTCGTCGGGAAATATTGGGAATAGAGTTTTCGGACATGTTCCAGGCCAATTTACTACATAAGTAGTAGGAAGATAATTTGGTGATGTGCAACCAGAAATTCTGTATTCTGTACCGGAACCATATGAGAGGTGCTGAGTTGTCTCCCATTCACGAAGAGACCAGGTTAGATTTATGCATCCAAGAGTTGCTTGATCTCGAGGCGAAAACGTTACTTCGAATGGAAGCATTGCAGGTTAACTACAACCAAATATTGCCAAGGTGATCCCCTTCACGGGTGGGACTGAACCTGAGATGTTGATAGATGCACTTTGTGGATGTGATAATGTTGATGATAAGTGTAATCTGGAAACACGCGTAGGAAATCTGGAAACACGTGTAGGAATATGTATTGTTCATAAAAAAATACTGCCAGAAACGTTATAAAATGTTGATGTCTGTGTGGCAGGATTTTCATCGGCAAAATGGGGGAAAAAGGCTAGATTTGCATATGCCATTTTGCTTTGTTATGTTGCCATGAGAGAGGGTTCTGCATGTTCCCTAATTAGGATGCTCAGAACACTGGGGTGGTGTGGGGATGTATATCTCAGTACAACTTGCAAAAGAGCCTATAGCGGCATCACAGTCATGGATGTGGTGCCGGGAGGTATTTCTTGCCTACGCCGTATGGTTATGTTTGCTTGAATCATAGGCCCTCAAAACAAGAGTTTTGGGAGGGTTGGTGGGGGTGGTTTTAGGGTGAACTGTCGAAATATGGGGTCTCTATACACAACCCCATGCTTTAGTGTATTTTTATAAAGCATGGGTTTATGTCTGGAGACTCCATATTTCGACACTTTCCTAAAACCCTCTCAAAACTTTTGTTTTGCGGCCTGTGCTTGTGTGTTATCATTTGAGAGCCATGGGGGTTGTCCATTATTTGTAGCCATTTAAGGGTTGTCATTAGCTATAACGATTTCGGGACCGTGTGGGTTTTGCCTGTGATGAAAAAAACCTAGTCTGAAAAAAACCGTGATCAAATTATATCCACTCAAAACATTGTAAAGGAGAAAAATAACTCCGAAAATATGGTGTGTACTAGTTAGAACATAAGTAACTCGTCTTCAATAGTACTCACCATAGCATTTGTATAAATATTACTGAATCTTGTAAAAATGTTCATCCTTGAAAATGGCAAAAAAAAAAGGTTGAAATATTGAGTCTACCACGCGGTCTTGTAGTATTTTCAGAATTGCTTTTCTCCTTTATTATGTTAAGATAGTCGGTGGATCTTCTGGTTCAAAGCATTGGGTCTGTACTTACTTGTTCGTTTTGGGTGAGTACGGCGAAATGAATGATAATGTTTCAGTATGGCGTGTCAGTACCACAATTTTACATACCGTACGTCTACACACATTTACACCACGATAAGAATCTACTAAGCAGAGTAAACTGTATCGTTACAGTATTTGTTTGTAGTACAATATCATTTTCTGAGATTCAATTGACTATTAACCGAAGCATTTTGAGAATCTATAAGCGGACGTGACATTCGTGTAGTGTATTGCTTGCAATGAAAAGGTTGTTCGTATCTACTATTCAAAAACAACAGTTGACGAACGTGTTCAAAAGTATATATTGAGGGTTAAGAGCCATGTGCCGTGCAGGTACCGGGTCATGCACTGCAGGTTTAAATCTATGACTATTAAGCCCAAGTCCCACTTAAGCGAAATTGTTTACGAAACTTTGCAATGTATTGGTCGTAATGTTTCGTAATAAATCGCTTTACAAAAGCCGGTTTCCCCGTCATTTGGGGCGAATAGATATGACATGTTTTACGAATAATTACGACTGTTTGCGATGCAGTTACAAAGAAATACGATACTTTTACGACAGTTAGCGATATTCGCACCCAAATTTAGGCGAATCAGAGCGAAACAGTTGCGAATATGTGCGATGTATTTGCGAACATTTATGAAGTGCATACGACTACTTGCCATTATTTCACGATGTCTTGCGAATACGTACGAAGGTTTTACGACGTTTTTACGACGTTGTTATGACAGGTTGGGTCAAATGTTTACGATTACTTGGTATACAATCGTTTCCTAAGTAAAGCCCAAGTCCCACTTAGGCGAATTCCTTTACGAAGCTTGGCGATTTAAGATCGTAAGTATTGGTAAGATTCTCGCAAGCTATTCGTAAAGACATTCGCCAATTTCAAAATGTTCAAAAAATTCGCCAAGCAATGCGATTTTGCCTTAAGTCTCAAATATTCGTAATTTTATCGTAAATAATCGTAAGTCGTCGTAACTACGTTGTAGTGCATCGTAATTAAGTCGTCATTTAATCGCCTTATTTGTAACAGTTCCGTTAATAATCGTCAAGAGAAAAATAAACACTAATAGTTACGATAACTTACGACAGGAAACGATGGTATACGAAGTAATCGTAAACATTTTACCCAAACTGTCATAACAACGTCGTAAAAACGTCGTAAAACCTTCGTGCGTATTCGCGAGACATCGTGAAATAATGGCAAGTAGTCGTATGCACTTCGTAAATGTTCGCAAATACATCGCACATATTCGCAACTGTATCGCACTGATTCGCCTAAATTTGGGTGCGAATATCGCTAACTGTCGTAAAAGTATCGTATTTCTTTGTAACTGCATCGCAAACTGTCGTAATTACTCGTAAAACATGTCGTATCTATTCGTCCCAAATGACGGGAAAACCGGTTTTTGTAAAGCGATTTATTACGAAACATTACGACCAATACATCGCAAAGTTTCGTAAACAACTTCGCTTAAGTGGGACTTGGGCTTTATCGAAACTATTAGTATTTATTTTTCATTTGACGGTTATTAACGGAACTGTTACCAATAAGGCGATTAAATTACGACTTAATTACGATGCATTACAACGTAGTTACGACGACTTACGATAATTTACGATAAAATTACGAATATTTGAGACTTAAAGGAGTACTTACCTAATGTAATATAGGTTCCTATCACAAAGGTTAGACTCTTAAAGAAATATAACCAACTATTTTATTGTCGTTGGGGGCGATAACCTATTATTTTTATTACAATTTGTGAAGCCATGTTTCTCCTTTGACGTCGACGTGGGCGCCGCCATGTTGCCTGTGGGAACCGGTTTTTGTAAAGCGATTTATTACGAAACATTACGACCAATACATCGCAAAGTTTCGTAAACAACTTCGCTTAAGTGGGACTTGGGCTTTATCGAAACTATTAGTATTTATTTTTCATTTGACGATTATTAACGGAACTGTTACCAATAAGGCGATTAAATTACGACTTAATTACGATGCATTACAACGTAGTTACGACGACTTACGATAATTTACGATAAAATTACGAATATTTGAGACTTAAAGGAGTACTTACCTAATGTAATATAGGTTCCTATCACAAAGGTTAGACTCTTAAAGAAATATAACCAACTATTTTATTGTCGTTGGGGGCGATAACCTATTATTTTTATTACAATTTGTGAAGCCATGTTTCTCCTTTGACGTCGACGTGGGCGCCGCCATGTTGCCTGTGGGATGACGTGATTGATGACGTCAGCATTCAGGACAACGTCACGGCTAACGCTTGATCGAGGGACCTTCCAACTACGGACATATGAACTACTCTGGGTCTGAGTTTCAATTCGAGGAAAAAACTGGCGCGGCAATTCACACGGGGGTAATTCCTAAAAGGAAAGTGGTTCAGGTTATCTCCGACAACTGAAGAATTCCTTCCCCAAGTTTTTCAGCGGAGAATTTCCCGATTCAATTTGGACAAAATTTGAAGCTGATCGGTAAACTAAAAGAGCGTTCTCTGAAATTGTCCAGTGATTTGAGTTGAACGACGATGCTTTTAAGTTCGTAAACATTTTCATGATTACACTTGAACAACTAAAATCAACTAGAACGGCAGTGGATTTACTGGGTTCCTTCTCGTATGAATTATCAGCATGATCAACACGATCAACCTTAAGTCTCCATGACGTTATGACGTTTTTAGATGAGTATAAACTTACTTCCGCTCATCTAAAAACGTCACGCAGTGGTGCAATGGCGGCGCCCAGTGCACGCCGTGGCGAGCAACAAAATATTCAATATTTCTTTTATTTCGCATTTTATCAACATAAGTTTTATATAATAAGATTTGAAATGCGAGTGCTGATAAATATAGTCACACTCAAAAATAAGGTAAGTACTCCTTTAAGGCAAATCGCATTGCTTGGCGAATTTTTTGAACATTTTGAAATTGACGCGGCGATAAAAAAGTGGCGACGATTTTCTTACGAATTGAAGCGATGGCTTACGAATCATGGCGAATGTCTTTACGAATAGCTTGCGAGAATCTTACCAATACTTACGATCTTAAATCGTCAAGCTTCGTAAAGGAATTCGCCTAAGTGGGACTTGGGCTTTATAC
>JAVTVY010044304.1:0-22013 GCA_036873755.1 Hanleya hanleyi | reverse complement strand
CGCACAAACACACGAACACACACACACACGCGCACACGCACGCACGCACGCACGCACAGACGTACACACACACAAACACTCACGCACACGCACGCACACACGTACACACACACACACACACAAACGTACACACACACACAGGTAACTCTACCAGGTAGCCAGACCGAAGATGGCCCCTTTCAAACGCACTCCATTGCACACATAAAATGGTCGCTTTCGCCACTACTCGTACTGATGACGTCACAGATGACGTGGACATCCCTCCGATCGTGGTCTGTACCACTAGAGCTTCGATTTGACACCCTACACACCACCCTTGGATGAGATATAGAACCTCAATCTCTCACTTATACCCTTGTGCGGCATAAGGAGACAGACCAAGTCCGATACTTTTACCCGAGCAATAACAGCCGGGTATTTGACCAACCGTTTACCATCATTAACCGGACGTCGCTAGAGCCCGTGCTGGACCAAGTGGACCAATTGGATGTCTTGCGACGGGCCTATGAACAGCGCCCCAACACCAAGTGGATAGTGGAGAGGGTCACCAATGTTACTTTTTTCGTGATCAAATTCACCGACCGCCCCATCGCTTGAAGCGTCACCTGTGCACTGATGAATATCATACCATGCCGTACATACTCTATATTCTACATGCTAATCGTTGACTTGAGCTCAGTAAACAACTGTACCTAATGTGACAGTGCGTTAAATAATAAAACACGTGGTTTAATATTTCAATTTGTTTGCTGTGAACATGCCCAGGGCGGCTCCCCCAGCCTGGGTATGATGTAACATTGGGGATAATAAACTGTATGAACATTGCTGAACTTGTTGTTATTCACGACCACCGCTATCCGATTGTATAATACAGAACAGATATGGTATAATACAGCACAAATTTGGTATAATACAGAACAGATACTCTATAATACAGCACAGATTTGGTATAATACAGAACATATATTGTATAATACAGAACATATATTATATAATACAGGACAGATATTGTATAATACAGCACAGATATGGTATAATTCAGGACAGATATGGTATAATACAGCACAGATATGGTATAATAGAGGGCAAATATTGCATAATACAGAACATGTATTGTACGATACAGGACATATATGGTACAATTCAGGACAGATATGGTATAATACAGCACAACTTTGGTACAATACAGGCCAGCTACTGTATAATACAGCACAGATTTGGTATAGTACAGAACATATATGGTATAATAGAGGACAAATATAGAACAATACAGGACAGATTTGGTATGATACAGAACAGATATTGTATAACACAGGACATATATGGTATAACACAGCACAGATATGGTATAATTCAGGACAGATATGGTATAATACAGTAAAGGTATGGTATAATGCGTGACAGATATAGTACAGGACATATATGGTACAATACAGGACTGCTACTGTATAATACAGCACGGATTTGGTATAATACAGAACATATATTGTATAATACTGGACAGATATTGTATAATACACTGCAGATATTGTATAATACATCACAGATATGGTATAACATAGGACAGATATTGTATAATACAGCACAGATATTGTATAATACAGGCTAGATCTGGTATAATACATCACAGATTGGTATAATACAGAGCAGATATGATATAATAGAGGGCAAATATTGTCTAATACAGAATATATATTTTATAATACAGGACATATATGGTACAATACAGGATAGATACAGTATAATACAGCGCGGATTTGGCATAATATAGGACAGATACTGTATACTATAGCACAGATATTGTATAACGCAGCACAGATTTGGTATAATACAGAACATATATTGTAAAATACAGGACATATATGGTACAATGCAGGCCAGATATGTTATAGCACAGGACAGGTATTGTATAATACATGACAGATATGGTATAATACAGCGCGGATATGGTATAATACAGGACATCTATTGTGTAATACAGGACAGATATGGTATAATACAAAAGATGTATATACAATAAAACTCATGTGTCAGGAGTAGGATTCGAACCCACGCCCTGCATTGCGCAGACCAGCACTTAGGACTGGCGCCTTAGACCACTCGGCCATCCTGACTTTACAGTTATAGGCTTATAGTTTTAACTATTGTATCAGAAGTATCAAGAAAACAACCCATGTGTCAGGAGTAGGATTCGAACCCAAGCCCTGCATGTGCAGACCAGCACTTGAGACTGGCGTCTTAGACCACTCGACCATATTGAAGTTTTACAGTTATAGTTCACAGTATCAAGTCATATGTAGTATTTATGCACAATGCAACCAACAAGTGTGTAGATGTGTCTACACGCAGAGAACAACAAGATGACATCCCACACGGTACATTCGGACCAAGGATAAAGGATGGTCCATCTCTACACCAAATACCTTCCTTCACTGCCCCAAAATATCCGCTCTGGCTACTACTCGTACTGATGACGTCACCAATGACGTCACAGATGCTGCGGACATGCCTCAAATCGGAATGTACACCCCGAGAGCTACAACATGACACCTCCCACGACGCATTCGGACCAAGGATTGTCCCTCTCTACCCCAAATACCTTCCTGCACTTCCCCAAAATGCCCACTTTTGCTACTACTCGCACTGATGACGTCACAGATGACGTGAACACCCCTCAAATCGGAATGTGCACCCCGAGAGCTACAACATGATACCTTCCACGACGCATTCGGACCAAGGATGGTCCCTCTCTACCCCAAATACCTTCCTGCACTTCCCCAAAATGCCCACTTTCGCTACTACTCGTACTGATGACGTCACAGATGACGTGAACATCCCTAAAATGGAGATGTACACTCCGAGAGCTACAACATGACACCTCTCAGGACGCATTCAGACCAAGGATGGTCCATCTCTACCCCAAATACCTTCCTGCACTGCCTCAAAATGGCCACTTTACTTACTACAACCAACTGCGCATGCGCACATTGACGCGACTTGCACTTAAAAACACACCATTCTGACTCTAACCCACACAAGCTTCACTTTGACACCTTCCACGACCCATTCGGACCCATAGCGGCCCATCTCTAACCCAAACACACCCCCAAAAATGCCTGCTTTCTATACTACGGCCAGGCTGCGCATGCGCAGAGTATTGACAACGTACGAACCATTAGTGTAGTCAAGTGCTCCTGCATGAGAACTTCAAAATAAGACCTCATACGACACCATTGGACCACCAGGGACTCACCTAGACTCCAACACGTCCACCCAGTATGGATTTATACATACATTGGGCTTATATCCCAGTATATGGGTCTATATGGGGCTATAGACAGACCTCGAACTTTTTTCAAAAATTTCACCGTTTCGTGCCGGGACACTTCCTATCATGTTTGTCTTGACGAGACTAAGAAAACAAATCCAAACAACCATACCGCAAATGTCTAGAAGTAGGTTTCCCAGTGGGACAAACATTGGTCCTATACCCCCATAACCCGTATATGGGACTATATGGGTATCCCTGAACTTTTTTCAAAAATTTCACCGTTTCGCTCCGGGACACTTCCTATCGTGTTCTAAATGACGAGACTAGGAAAACAAATCCAAACAACCATACCGCAAATGTATAGAAGTAGGTTTCCCAGTGGGACAAACATTGGACCTATACCCCCATAACCCGTATATGGGACTATATGGGTCTCCCTGAACTTTTTTCAAAAATTTCACCGTTTCGTGCCGGGACACTTCCTATCATGTTTGTCTTGACGAGACTAAGAAAACAAATCCAAACAACCATACCGCAAATGTCTAGAAGTAGGTTTCCCATTGGGGCAAACATTGGTCCTATACCCCTAGTATGGGACTATATGGGTCTCCCTGAACTTTTTCCAAAAAATTCAACGATTCGCTCCGCGACACTTCCTATCATGTTTGTCTTGACGAGACTAAGAAAACGAGACCCCACAACCTATACCGCAAATGTCGAGAAGTAGGTTTCCCAGGATGGTCCTATACCCCCCCCCCCCCAATATAGGCATTTTCCGGATTTTCCGTGTTCTGTATTTTTTCAGGAGAAATTTTACATACACCCACCCTGGAACTAGGGGGAGATAACTCTATTGATAGGCAAGCCCCGTTAAGCCTGGCGACCTATATACCCCCCATACCCCATACAGGCATTTTCCCGGATTTTTCGATAAAGTCCGTGTTCCGCTTTTTTTTTCTGGAGAAAGTTTTACATGCACCCACCCCATTGACTTGATAGGCAGGTCTCAATAAGCCCGGGGACCAATATTAACGAACTCCGTTCGTTAAATAGGTAACATACATGCATTACGTGAAACAAAATACAGATACAGAACCTAATCACAAACCCAGTGTAAATTCATGTAAAGACAGACAATCACCGAAGTCTATCATGTTCAGATTTCATCGTTTGCGTGGTCGTTTTTTGCGGGGGCTGCCATACTGGATTTGAGGCAGTGTGGGTAATAGCTAAAATTAGAACAGTATCGAAATTTAATCTAAGAATATTTGCTATGGATTTGAAAAGAAACAAGCTGAGTAGCTAGCAGGTCCTCCGCCAAGTAGCCTGTTTGAGAGCATACAGCATATACGCTTCCAATATCTCCTTAAATGTAACTTGGAAAGTTGATATGTGTATGTGGAAAGAGACGTTCATCTGGAATTGTTGAGACAATTTGAGGAGGTTTGGGAAGCAGTAATGGGTAGTGTAACACTGGAATGTAAGTCTGTAGTTGTATATGGATTTGTGGATGGTGAGGTTTATAAATCGATGAGTGGAATAGATCAAGATATCGCGTTCACAACACAGATGGGTACAATATGGGTGAGTGAAATCCAAGATGGTCAATGGCAGCCATCTTGGATTACATACTACCTCAATGAAAATCAATACCAATCGCTGTTTAACTGATGTGAAGCACCGTCTCGAGTTTGAAGTTGATTGGTCAAATTGTTGTCGAGATATCACGTTCACAAGATCCGAGACGGATGGAATCCAATATCGTCAATGGCAGCCCTCTTGGATTACGTATCTCGGTGAAAATCAAAACCAATGGCCATCTAATTGATGTGAAGCACATTTTCAAGTTTGAAGTGGATTGGTCAAACTGTTGTAGAGATATCGCGTTCACAAGCTGTGGGATGGACAGAATCCAATATGGTCAATGGCAGCCATCTTGGATTACGTACCTCAGTGAAAATCAATACCAATGGCTGTCTAACTGATGTGAAGAACCTTCCCAAGTTTGAAGTCGATTGGTTGAATTGTTCTCGAGATATCGCGTTCACAAGATCTGGGACGGATGGAATCCAATATGGTCAATGGCAGCCATCTTGGATTACGTACCTCAGTGAAAATCAATACCAATGGCCGTCTGACTGATGTGAAGAACCTTCCCAAGCTTGAAGTTGATTGGTGGAATTGTTCTTGAGATATCGCGTTCACAAGATGTGGGACGAACAGAATCCAATATGGTCGATGGCGGCCATCTTGGATTACGTACTTCAGTGAAAATCAATACCAATGGCCGTCTAACTGATGTGAAGCACCTTCTCAAGTTTGAAGTCGATTGGTCGAATTGTTCTTGAGATATCGCGTTCACAAGATGTGGGACGGACAGAATACAATATGGTCGATGGCGGCCATCTTGGATTACGCACCTCAGTGAAAATCAATACCAATGGCCGTCTAACTGATCTGAAGCACCTTCTCAAGTTTGAAGTCGATTGGTCAAATTGTTCTCAAGATATCGCGTTCACAAGATGTGGGACGGACGGAAGCACGGACGGCTAGCATTTCCAATGGTCAATGGCAGCCATCTTGGATTACGTACCTCAGTGAAAATCAATACCAATGGCCGTCTAACTGATGTGAAGAACCTTCCCAAGTTTGAAGTCGATTGGTTGAATTGTTCTCGAGATATCGCGTTCACAAGATCTGGGACGGATGGAATCCAATATGGTCAATGGCAGCCATCTTGGATTACGTACCTCAGTGAAAATCAATACCAATGGCCGTCTGACTGATGTGAAGAACCTTCCCAAGCTTGAAGTTGATTGGTGGAATTGTTCTTGAGATATCGCGTTCACAAGATGTGGGACGAACAGAATCCAATATGGTCGATGGCGGCCATCTTGGATTACGTACTTCAGTGAAAATCAATACCAATGGCCGTCTAACTGATGTGAAGCACCTTCTCAAGTTTGAAGTCGATTGGTCGAATTGTTCTTGAGATATCGCGTTCACAAGATGTGGGACGGACAGAATACAATATGGTCGATGGCGGCCATCTTGGATTACGCACCTCAGTGAAAATCAATACCAATGGCCGTCTAACTGATCTGAAGCACCTTCTCAAGTTTGAAGTCGATTGGTCGAATTGTTCTCAAGATATCGCGTTCACAAGATGTGGGACGGACGGACGGACGGAAGGACGGACGGAGGGACGGACGGAAGGACGGACGGAGGGACGGACGGAAGGACGGACGGCTAGCATTTCCAAGTCCTCCCACCACTTCGTGGCGGAGGACAAAAAAAGGATAAATATGCTAATAAATTTAAGGACGAATTCCCTTCCGATTCCCTTCCGACTGATAGAATATTTGGCGAAAACGCCCGAGTGTCGTCTGCACTCCCCGCACGCAAGTGTTTGCAGAGTGCGGTCAGACCTCTTTTTTCGCGAAAATGGCACTTTACATCAGTGCAAAAATTACATAAAATTTAGTTCTACGGCAAGAAAAAGCTGTATAACGTGTCCATCTATAACAAGCTTATTTATTAGGCTTTGAAGATTTGATGTTTCGTAAAGAGATAATCAGTTGTTTATTTAAAAAATAAACATTTGCCACGGAGTTGTGACCTTACGACGTAGCAAAATCAAGCCATTCAAATTCTTTCGCTGACGTCCGCCTGATAAATTAGGTCATCCAAAGTTCGCAAAAAAATGGGAGAAGGGAGTCACAACAAGCTGATTATCAATAGGGGATTTAATTATAACAGGCAGGAAATCATTTCCAAGTAAACGGTGACACTGCGACTGTCTGAATCGCCAGATATCATCCATTCACTTCAGATTATGGCCTATATAATAGATCTAGACATTAATAAGTACGGTACGGACAACCAAGTTGCAAGTAAACAAACACATTCATCAAGCTATAGTTTATTGCAGATTTTATTGTGTTTAGATCCGTACACTTCTGAGGTGTCAATTCATGAATAGCTTTGAAGTCCAAAACCAAAATTTTACCAAGAACTTCAAACAACTGATAAAACGAAATTTTAGAAAGTCAGATATCTCATATTTAGACACCATTAACTTATATCCGTGGATTGTACAAAGCGGTACAATATACAATTATTGCATGTTATAGAGTGGGACATCACGATTTGTCAGCTCTCGACAAGTGATGTACAACTCGCGCGCAGTTGTTTTATTATACCGAATGTCATATTTGAATAAAATGGGACTTTATAATCATGTGAATGAGGATGGTACGGTGAAATAAGCATATCGTGTTGAACACTGCGCGACCGTTGTTGATTTCAAAACGCCGTGTCAAGATCAACTGTTCGACCTCGGCCTGTTTGTCGACTCAATCGCATAATTTGGAAGAGTAACGTTCTCAATGATCTTACGTACCTTTTCAAAAGATGCCAAATTTATTTCAGTCAATTACGAAATCACATTCACTAATTTCTATCACCAACGGGCCGACGTATACACATCAGGGGACTTATTCACGAACGCCACTTAAGTTACGGACCTCTTAGTCATTTGCGGGGACGTTAAGAGCGATTTGCGAGAATGTTACGTGTGCACTAAGTGATATTCACAAAACCACACTTAAATGCCTCTTAAAATTACGAACCACTTAAAGTTACGGGCGTCTTTAAATCTGACGGTGGTGGGTAAATAAGTTAATATATTCCTATCATGGAACCTGAAAACAGCCTTCGTTACCACTAAAAATGTTATCAACCCACTTCACCATGTCCTTTGTGTAAGAAAGACTCAGGTCACGCATGAAAATTGGTTTGCGTTCTATTTTCTTTATTCTTTTGTGATTGTGAGAAGAATTTATTATGGTGGCCAATATCCGCCATTTAGTGTTGTCGTGTTGTGCTTCCGTGGTGGTATGATGTCGTGACGACATGCCGTCATATCGCATTGTCGTGCGTTTGTGTCGTCATGTCGGAATTAATTTGTGTTGTCTTGTTGCCATACTGTCGAATTTCAGGGTCACTATGATTCCACGCCGGTGTGCACTTGCCGTGTTATTGTGTAGCCATTTTTCATGTCGTCGTGTTGACAAGCTTCTTTCAAAGATCAGGCGCATGGATATATCTGAGCATATTTGTTGGAATGTAACACGGCAATACCCCATTGCGACATCATTGTGACAAGACACGGCAACACAGCTGTACGACAACACGACAAAACGGCAGGTCGACAAGACAACTTAGCTGAACGACCAAACAACGTAATTGAGACATGATGACACGACATGCTAGTAGAATACGACTGAGAACACGACAGCGCGACGGTACAACATGGTAGAAACTAGCCACCGCAATTTGGTAAATATAGAGCCTGTCTTTTGACGCGGCATGCTCTCTCGCGGTAGCTTTTGAATGGAAGAGGTTACCCCAAATTCTAACTATACCCTTATATACGACTGGTCACTCCAGCAAGTCGCCTTCCGAGTTTAGCTCCGTGAAGGATCATGGCAACAGAGAAGAAAAGGAAGGCAAATTTTACCAAAAACGAGATTAAAATTCTTGTGAATAATTTTGAGGAGAACCAGCGAATGTTTATGAGCAAATTCAGTGATACCGTCACAAATTCCAAGAATAACGCGACGTGGAAAGATATCGCGATTCGGGTTAGATGACCGTTGCCACCATTTTCAGCTTCAAGCTCGCCATTTAGATGACTGTTCCTCCAAATGAATGCATCATGGGCAGACCCAGCCACCTTGCTACAACAGTCATGAACTTCTTCTTATGATCACAAACAGCCATGACACTAAGGTCGTGGAAATTTTTCCTGCAAGCGAAGGCGCCTTCGTCGTCATTTGGACATTTAATAGGAATCAATGTTTCGTCAACACAACCCAAGACATTGGGCATAGCAGCATGCTCGTGGAAACCTTCCTTCATCTCCTGTTGTACTTCAGCTCTTCGTGGAAAGCGAGTGATGTCGGTGGCATGCCTGCACAAGGCACTCGACACACTTGCGACTATTCGCGACACAGAGGGTTGGCTGATAACATATCGGTCAGCATTCGCGAGTTGGAAATTGCCCGTTGCATAATAGCGCAGCGTACACAGCACTTGAACACTAGCTGGTATTGCCTGAGATCTTCTGGTGGGGTGTGTTATTTCACCATTAATCAGATCGATGACTTCCATAATCAAATTTCGTAGAATTCTATATCGTTGGATTAATTCAGAATCTCTATATATATCTAAATGGTTTGTCCTATCCCTAAAGACCCTTTCACGACCGAAATTTCGGCCGTTCAACATCCCTTGCAGTAGCAGAAACGCCATGTCGAAGCCCGTCTAACTAGTAATGTCATCCCCTCTTACCGTTAAGAGAGGTTTAAGGGAGCTCTAAAGCTCCCGTAACATAAGATACGATTTAAGAGGATGTTACGTGTTCTGTTAAGTTAAGAGCCGTTCGTGAATGCCACCACTTTCGCAAAGTTGACTCTACGTGCGGCTTAAGTGTCTCGTAGGCCTTAAGAGCGCTTCGTGAATAAGGCCCCTGGCCGATAAACACACATCAATTTCGTTTCGGGGAGTATGTTGGCGCGCGCACTAAGGAAGGCAACTCTTGGTCCGACAGATGTCGCCGTGGAATAAATGTCATGTTCAACGATCTGCCGTGGTACATGACATTTATTCAACGGTAAGGCAAGATATGAACATCACTGAACATCACGATTTGTAGAATGACACGTGACAGGCTGTCAACCAATGAAAACATCACGAATTTACATGAGGTATAATAATATACAATTATTGCATGTTATAGAGTGGGACATCACGATTTGTCAGCTCGAGACAAGTGATGTACAACGAGCGCGCAGCGCGAGTTCTACATCACTTGTCGAGAGCTGACAAATCGTGATGTCCCACTCTATAACATGCAATAGTTTTTTTATTATACCGAATGTCATATTTGAATAAAATGGGACTCTATAATCATGTGAATGAGGACCGTACGGTGAAATAAGCATATCGTGTTCAACACTGCGCGGACCGTTGTTGATTTCAAAACGCCGTGTCAAGATCAACTGTTCGACCTCGGCTTGTTTGTCGACTCAATCGCATAATTTGGAAGAGTACCGTTATCGGTGATCTTACGTACCTTTTCAAAAGATGTCAAATTTATTTCATTCAATTATCAAATCACATTCACCAATTTCTATCACCAACGGGCCGACGTATACACGTCAGGCCGACACATCAATCTTCGTTTCGGGGAGTATGTTGGCGCGCGCGCTATGGGAGGCAACTCTAGCTTGGTCCGACAGATGTCGCCGTGGAATAAATGTCATGTCCAACGCTCTGCCGTGGTACATGACATTTATTCAACGGTAAGGCAAGATATGACTGCATAATCACTGAACATCACGATTTGTAGAATGACACGTGACAGGCTGTCAACCAATGAAAACATTACGAATTTACATGAGGTATAATAAGGACATTTCCCCCGGTGGACATCAATTTCTCCCTGGACATTTTCCGATATTTTCTCCTGTGGACATGCATTTCCCCCTTCCCTATATATTTTTGTGCTATGACTTTGTACAAATGTTTAACAAAATTGAAATATTGACAAAAACAAATTTGGGGCATTTCTCTATTAGTATTCATTATTTTCTATAATTCGGCATGATAAAACAATAGCTACCGGTAGCACACATTCATTACGTAGTCATCAATAAATAAATATTTCGATCCATACAATAGTATATAATAGATGTTTATTTGCTAATTAGTACCTACATGAATGGAAAAAAAGCACCTACACGAGGCGAACAATCAATAATGTAACATACATGTGACATATGTTTATGCTATGTTTATGCTATGTTTATTAAAAGCTACAACATTGATATTCTAATTTCTGTTTGATACAGTCACTGGGGGAATTTCTCTCCACTGAAGAGCTTAATTTTAACACAGAATTAAATGAAAGAAATTCTAAAAAGAATGGTCGAGTTCTATGTCCCTTATGAGCCACCGTACAGTTCTAATTTCAACACTTTTTTGAACAGAAGTTCAAGTTGTAGAAATTCATCTCAAATCTCCTGTTGTGCGGGTGGTGACGGCGCTGTAATTGACAGAACAGCCAATCTTGTTTGGAGCCTCTGTTACCGCCACTGTATCTAAGAGAATTGATACATTGTAAATATTTATGTTATTATATCATTCGGTTAGGTTGCACACAGAACCTTGAAAATAACAAACTGAACAATAGTTTCTAACTAGTACAGAAATTATTAACAAACATGCCGATTGAACCAATTATTTGAATTTTAAAAACAATGTGAATATTATCATATTCTTCACAAAATATCACCCAGTAATGTCTGTTTTGTTTTCAATGAAACCATGGGGGTATTGGAAGTAGTATTATGCATGTCAAAATAGTGCCCTGTTGAAGAAAAAGTAATTCATGGCAAAACCCAACATAACTATTACAATATTTTACTAAATCATACAAATCTTGTTAACAGTATCTTAAAATATTTCAGTGTGTTACACATTTGTAGTTATATTACAACAACAACCAAAAAAAAGGGGAGGGGGGGGGGGGGCGGGGGAATGTCCACAGAGGGAAATGTTTGAAGGAGGAAATATCTAGGGAAATGTCTACAGGGATAAATGTCCTCAGGGTGGAATGTCCTGGCTTCATAAGCTATCAATCACCATTATGTCTTGTTTTTCATTTGTTTACAATAATTTGATTATATATAACTATTGTATAAACATCGTAATATTTCTGTCAATTATAGTAATATCTCTCTTCGAATAGTTTGGCATTCTTAATTTTTCATTCAAGGATAAAATTAAAATAATTCTATCAGTTTAATTCCTTAAATTAATTTATAATGAAGAAGCATCCCAATATTTTGTGGTTTATATATTCGATCAACATACTTTATCCCAGATCCGATCCAGAGTATCAATTCTGATCGAATGTGTTTGGTTATACTGAAAATAATTGATATTTTCGGGACCTTGAAATGTGTGAAACATATAGGCAGTCTGCTGTCAAATAAAGAACAATACGTTTCTCGATTGATCAAATATTCAACGCATCATCCACAACCACAGCAATTCGGGAACTTTTTTTTTTTTTTCATACTTTATTCTGTATTCCTGTTACACTTAACACTCCCAAGGTCTAGGATCCCTGGGGAGTGGGGCTTATTAACTATCAGATGTTAACCACCATATATGACAGGGCATCATGCATATGGGTGCATGGCAACAGCAGTATTGTACTTAACACAGTGACATTTCCTAGTTATTTCAATGATGGACATAGGCTAATGAAAATTGGGTTGCCAGTATTTCATCAGAAATCACCAAGCCACAAACGACCAGGAAAATGAAAAAAGAACTCGCACTAGGCTGCGCCTATGTACATAATTTTCAATGTCCCTTCTAAGCTTCCGTAATATAACAGTGACTATATAGACCTATATGGTTTGCGGAAAAAAAAAAAAAAATGATACGAAAAAGGCAAAGTCAGAAGCGAACAAAAGAAGTATACTTCGTTCGTTTCTAGGCTTTGCCTATTTCATATTAGGCCTTTTGGCTGGGGTTGATAGGTGTTTTCCCCTATTTTAGGGGTAAAGTCCGTGTTCCGCTTTTTTTCTGGAGAAAGTTTTACATGCACCCAACGACCGAGACACTAGTCCAGGCGGATGCCCCTTCACATAGGCTTCACATGTGACCCATACCGGGTCCAGTTTTCGACACTAGATGACCACATCCCGACAAAATGGCCAGTTTTCGACACCAGACGTGCCGCCATCTTGAACATACGTGCCGCCATCTTGAACCAGAAGGCAGGCGCCGCCATCTTGGATATGTCCCATAATGCACCCGGTCAAAATACTCGCTTCTGATTGGCTGAGAGCTCTGTGACGTCATCGATGACGTCATCTCGACGTCATTTATCGGGTTTTTATATACTACTCACATTGACGTTAAACTATCACTAGGAGGTCAGAAAATTGAATTCAAAAATAGCGTTAAATATCTAGGTATGATCTTTGACAGAAAACTCGCATGGAAAGACCACATCGACCAGATTAATCTCTCATTGTTATTTATTATTTATTTATTTATTTATTTATATACTTAGCACTGGAAAAGATATTCAATAAACAAAGTAATGTACCGCGAAATTCAAATAAAACATTGAGTTGATGGACCGCGAAATCCGAATGGGAAGCGGTCCTTAAACTACAATTTCAATAAAAAAAAACACACATGACATACAATTTTCAAGTAGATTTGACAACAATTGTCAATTGTAGTAGTCGAGTAGACATTCTATTGCTTATAATTGAGTTATAGGTGCCACATTTTTAGGACTTAGTGAACCGAGGATTGCTGTTGTTACAGTGTATTTGGAAATGCTGAAAAGCATTTGTCTGAGAATAATGTGCTTCTCTCTTGCAGGAAACTAGCCTATGTTTATGTATACTATGATTGTCTTTTTGAATTTGGTGCTAATATTGTCATATGGAATATGGAATAGGTCTTTGGATTATGGACGCGGCTATTCTTTAATGGACGAAGGCTGAATTATGAATGACGGACTAGACGCTTGTATGAAATGATGCCACCAGGGGTCACGGCTGGAGTTGTAAATTCCCAGCTAACAGGCAAAATATGAACCAGCAACGGTCCACCAACTGCATGAATGTCGGCCCATCAGAGGTTTTGCTCACTGGATACTTGCCGGTACATTGTCAACAGCGGCTTGCCAACCATTTTCCACTGTCAGTCCATCATAGGCAGCCAAAAATGGACCACAGCTGGACTAACAACGATTAGCCGCTGCTGACAACGGACCGACAAACATTCAGTGAGAAAATCCTCTGGTGGGCCGACAAAACGAGGTCACAGAAAGGTCACCGAGGCGAACTCTAAATGACGTCGCTGAAACCTATCATGACTTCCCCGGATGTATAGTAGCATCAGTTGACTAGGGTACAGTTGACCAGAATAACAGCTGATTAGAATACAGTTGACAAGAATTTCACTAGAATAAAATGAAAAATATGGGGATCCATGATCTATCAGGTTACACTCTCCCCCACCGGAATAAATGTCGTCTCGACATTGAAAGAACACAGTAGAACGTCACATTTCCACAAGTTTCTATATAGGTCACTGTTCACATATCGTGTGTACTGTCCAGATACCACGGACTAATCCGGTGCACGAACTTAAAGTTCTACATGGGTGATCAAGGCACACAGTCCTTTCAAAACGTTCGTCACCGTCCTCTCACATACTAACAGAATCGCTATATTTTCACGTTTTTATGTGATCGTTCACAGAGTATTTGCACAAAATCAGAATGAATTCTTGTAGTTAAAAAGGAAACCCCGATTTCTGTACATGTTAGTGAACCCATCCTCTGGAATGTCACACACCACGAAAAATTCTAGAATGCCCCACCCCACGAAACATAAATGATTTCCTACCAACCCCGAATAACGATCTCTGATCTGGATCAAGCTGAGCAACACCGAACAAGTAAATACAATAAATAACAGAATATTTACTGGAATGAAACAGTTACATGAATTTGCATAATACTCCAAACTATTCATACTGCTATTATATTACCCACCAGAGCAAGCACTGATTGGTGAGATATGTAGTTTGCATGGGTCGATAATACATCGCAATTAGCTCGACATATGATAATGGCACTCCTATCGATGACTTGACTCCTGGCAATCCTGGTAACAACCTACCCCAAAACAGGCACATTGATCGCACTGTATCAAGCCTCATAGCTACTATCTGTCAATGTAGAACCGGGGCAAAACACTTCTGGTGGCACCCACTGGAGGACTAATAGAGATACTAGAGGTTCACCATAGATTCCCGTATACAAATTGGTGCACCATCTTCTGCAAGACTGCATGGAAGAATGTCCCACCATACTTGACAGGACACCGGAGGAAAGTCCCATCAAGTGTCCAGTTAAAGACACATTTTATCTCCCGAAATCACTCTGGTTCTGCTGCACCTCTTGGTCGAGTCTTATTCACATAAGTAATTGAAAATTATCGCGCCCTCGTATTAAACAGGCTCTAGACTACAGATACAATATCACAATCTCTAAGAGCATGTGAACAATATATACAGGTTTTCAATTGAATTACAGCGCAATAATTGATGGTTCTTAGTCTTGTACCTTTCTACGGACATTATGTTTATGTGATAACTCATAACCGTCTACCTTAACTGCAACACATTTTAAATCCTTAACCAAGTAATCATCTAGATGAATTTTAATGTTATCAGAAATGACCCATTATCAGCAATTATCCATTAGAATTATCTCCTAATAAATGGCCAATCTTCTATTCAATCTTCATCGAATTTTACCATCTTTCATTTCTTTTTCTCTCGCACTTTAAAAGAGTCTGAATTTCTGTCGTATGCTACAGGTAATAATTCGTAAGCGTCCGTAAATTAGTTTCTGTCGCCGTCTTATAATTTTATTGTTTGTTTATTTAAAAGAGTCGTCTGCCTGCTGGACCTCCCCTATGTAGGTACTATGAAGTAACATTGTCCAGTACTTCCCTGCCCATACAAACGATGAGCTATATCTTTCAAGTGGCAGAAGAATGCTTATCAACATCCTTTTCTCCAAATCAGCATAAGCCGTATATACTTGGATAAGTTAAACCACAGGGACTCGTTACCGTTGTTAATTGGTTAATTATGTTGATTAAAGGGGGGGGTCGAGGTAGGGAATAACATTTATTCCCTACCTCGACCCCTCCCCCTGTAATCAACTTAATTAACCAATTAACAACGGTAACGAGCCCCTGTGAGTTAAACCACCCTAGGGTAGGCTCCTTATCTTGCTGCTCTTCAGTTTCTATCTCTTTCATCAAAGTTCCTGTTCTTATTTTAATCATTCAGGAATACCTATATGCTGTTGATATATTGTGTTGCCAAATTTCACATAGATATTTTTAATGAGAAATTCAAGCAACTCTATAAACAAAGAAACATCCCATGAATGATATCTCTTGTATGTAGTAGAGCTAAAGAATGCTTCATGGCTTCCGACATTAATATATCTACGATCAGTTTTCCAGCCCTGACACAGCAAAGCTACTCCTAACTACTTAGAGATACTCCCAACTTGAGCTCATAATGTTTGAAGAAGTTGGGTCAGCCCCACAGCAATAAAGAAGGTGTTATGCATAGAATAGCCTTGTGTTATATACGCCGACTTCAAAATGCCTATCAAAGAAATCCAGACAACGTTATTTGAAAACAAATATATAGTATCAGACAAAACTTTCAGTAATAAAAACTGTACAATTCTAGTTTTTCGTGGTATCAAGCAGGCAGGCGTTTCTTGGAGAGAATGTCGACCTTCATGGATAGGCATCAGAGTTTGTCAATCACTTGAGCATGTTGCACGCAACTTCCAATTGCATAATTTGGGGAGTTTGTACCGGGAAATGTAATATATGTTTATGTTAAGGGTGCTGGGCTCGGTTTGTTATCCTCGCACGTCCCACGTCTTCCACATTGGATTTAATACGTAGAAGTTTCCTAAACGCTTCTCGAAATTCTGGGATTCTTCGGTGATAGATTAGAGGATTTATCCCGGAATTTATGAAGAAGAGAAAACCTGATATCATTTGGATGACGACGACCCAGGACGGAATACTTTCCAGAGAAGTTGGATCGCTCAGCATGGCCAGTTCCCAGAGAACGACCAGCACGAACGGCAAAGTACAAATGGAGTAGGCACCAACCACCACAGCCAACGCCTTGGCGGCTTTTCGATTCTGTACAAAGATAGCATTTATTACCTGTCTCTCTTCTGAAATTCCATTATTTCCCAGTGAGCGGATTTGTTGGTTAATTTCGACAGATATAGTGTTAGCTGTTCTGAATATCTTTCCGTTCAGGACCGCCATGATGGCCACCACTACGGGGATATGACAGACTATGTAGGTGACATAAGTAGGCGACAGAACTATGATGAATGTACATTCGACACCATGCGTCCAGTTATTCCAACCCCAAAGGGGCAATGATCCATATAGTACCATATATATCCAAACACAGCCACAAATGACCTGGGAACGAGTCTTGGACATCAATGTCTGGTACTGGTAAGGTTTTTCTATTGCAATACATCGGTCCACAGATATCAGCAAGAGCGTTATCACTGACGAGCCACAGGACACTACTAAAACACAGTAGCGCAGTAGACAAATGGTGGATATGACCTTCAAGGAAGGAAACATGTAGACGAGAATATGCAGTGGTAGGACCATCAGAGCTACTAACAGATCTGCCACGGTCAAACTTACTACGAACATGTTGGTGCTGGTTCGCAGATTCGGGAACTTACTCACAGCCACTAAAACCAAGATATTCCCAAACGCTATGAACACCATGATGACAAATTCCAGCACAATATATGGCAGGGTTGACAAGCGAAAATCCTCAGTCCCTTCACTAAGTTTTATGTTGTCATCGCCGGTGGTTTTCGAGACAAACGTTGAATTTTGGCTAGTTGTGAAGATTTCCATTTTTCTAGCTTGGCGCCGGTGACCTCTGCTTGTATATCTCCGATTACAAGATTGGACAATATATAGGTGCCTATGAAGACGGGTGAAGCACTGATCACATCAAATATATTATCACCTATAGCATAAAATCAATGGTGGCGGCATGTCGGAGATAAATCAAGGATTATAAATCATCATAATTCCCCTTATTCGAGATCAATATTACGTAGAGAAGACTCGCTGATAGGCAGGAGCCTAGTCATCACAACTAATGTGTAGTATTGTTAGGATGAAAACATTGTAGGTTAATATGTACATTTATTTTATGTTAGTTTATTAATCAGTAAACCTTGAAATTATACTTTCCCGTGTTTTAGACATATAATCGACAAAACCAGTGTCTGAGACTTTCAAAAGATTAAATGTTAATTGTGTCCCGATTAGCCGAATCGCGGGTTATTAGAATACAATGAAATCTCCGTTAGACTCTGTTGGGGCGACGGTGATTATTGCCGACGCTGGAAACCTGTCTTAACGTGTACTTTACCAATCACCGTGTTTGACGATCACTCGCCTTACCAACCAGAGCACTATAAAGGACAGTGGCATGGTACTGTAACGGTACACATGCACACTGCAAATAAACTATGTTCTCTGGATTGGATCGTAACACGGCGTTCTTGTGTTTATAGGTAAGTACACGCTTATAAGGTAACTCCAGGCTGGTCATACCATTCCCAATGTAATTATGTTCCGTAATACTGTTTATACGAAATACTCAACCTAAAGTCTTGTAATGTTATACTGTAATATTTAATATATTACTACATTATTTACTATATTAATTTAATACTATATTTGTATACACTGTCATATGTTGGTAATAACAATAGCTTATCATAAATGTTTGTAATTAGAATAACGGCACACATGCACACTGCAAATAAACTATGTTCTCTGGATTGGATCGTAACACGGCGTTCTTGTGTTTATAGGTAAATTTACGATCACTATAGTATCTATAAACAATTCTCAATATGTTGATTGGTAATCTGTATCTGTAACGATTTCAAACATTGAATGGTTTATCACAAAGTGATCCGCATCTGAACGTTCATACGCACAATTTAACATTTACAAAAGTACGACTATATTTGTTTTTCTTATTATGGTTCATAATATGACATTGACTACTGAATAGTGCTCCTTCTCAATGACAAACTAATATCATAAAACTTGATTTCGCTCGAGTGAGAGAGAGAGGGAGAGAGAGAGAGAGAGAAAATTAAGGTTTAACGTCGCGTTCAACAATATTTCGGCTATATAGCGACGATCAAACAAAATTGTGCTCGACAACGGACCTCGACTGTTTATTAAGACTTTGAGGATATTAAATATTCTTAATAGATATTAATTAGTAGGGATGTGATCTTTATGTAATTGTCATCACGCGAATTTAACAACGGAAATTTAACCTCAGTCCTACTTGGTCATTGTGAAGTTCAGAAAATTGGGACATATTTAGAAATGGCTGATGATGCTCGTCCATACTAACTTCGTCTATAGCCAATAACGAGCAGTCGTAAGTTTACTTTGTCATGCGTTGACACGCACTCAGGGCTGTGTTCAAACAACAATTACTACATTCGGTAAGCATTTCAAATTTATGAATGATGCCGTAAATAATTCCCTTGCAATGTGACTGATCTTTATACACCAAATGAAACGAGAAGAAAAAACAAACACATATAACAGCTGAAATATCGAAATCCGGTTTGTATTTGGAATTGAATACACATAATATGAACTGGTCGATCTGAAGAGAGAGAGAGATTCAAGGTTTAACGTCGCGTTCAGCAATATTTCAGGTATGTAGCGACGATCAAACGAAATTCTAAGTATTCAAGTTAATAAATTAGTAGTGACTGGGGATATGTATAAGCGTCTGACATGACATTCATTAACAGGCCGTCATCCATGAATAATTTCGCCGTCCTTATATCTAAAGACGTGATTGGTGGGACACAGTATTCTCGGATCTGAATTTGAGTTGCCGAGGAATGCTTTCGTATGGTTGCATTTTAGTTACCGGTACCAGACGTCGTCAATTTTTTCCACCTCTTGCATATCGCTCCAACTATAAGCACCCAAATCCAAGCAGATACGTCAATATACATATATTATACAAATGTAAGCTAATTTTATGTTAAGATAAAAGTTGCCAACACTTTCAATGCTGCCGAGAGGACACATTCACATTCGTATCATTGGTAGATCTATTTGTTTTCTCCTAATAAATTCCTAAACGGTTTTGCAATCAATGCAGCGTCGGAAAAGATGGTTGACCGTGATTGGGACAATCCACAGTTATTATACCCTGCCATAGTCGAGTGTATAGAGAGCACCGGGGCGTTTAGCCGGGTTCTTGGGTTCAAATCCCGGAAGCTACGAGATCCACGGTCCAAGTGATACACTTACATGTAGCACTATTGGCTACCAGGTACTGCACGTTCTGTTATAGATCCAGTTTAAATAAGCAAGATGGCTTCGATGGATTTACAGAGGAATAGAATATGTCTGTCTAAACATCATGTGATACTCCAAAAACGACTTGGAAATTCATTTCGAATAAAGAATATATATTTGTCTGTCACCACTCGTCATTTCTATATATCGCAAAGTATTTGTCGGCTGATGACTTATGTCGAAGCCAACCAAATATTCCAAGTTGTTGTTGTTGCATATCAAATGCACGGGAGGCCATGCACGCACTGACTGGGAGACAACAGCACAATCGACGATGCCCTGATTTTTCTGATACTTTTTTTCTTTCAGTTGATGATATCCACCAGCCCGGTTGTTTAAAAAAAAAACAGTTATTCTAAATTTTGCTGATAAATTATATTTCCTTCGTGGAAGGGGTATTTATTTTGGCATTAATTTCTTGTGCATTTATCAAATATATTTTACCAGTATTATTGTCATGAAGCATCAAATCACAGTTTATTGTTTGTCAAACGAAACCACATGTGTCTCTGCCCCAATTCTCATTTCAAAAGTTTATCCCCCAGCAGCATACATGCAAATTAACATTTCAATACACTGAATTAAAAATTATTCTTGAACCTATCAAATTACCTTGCCTCAGGATACCATTCTCAGCTTTACAGTTCATTTATAATGAACGAGTGAAAACAGTTGAATAATGGTTTGATTTTGCAGAAGCACCAAAGTCTGTAAACTTATTTAATAAAGCTGATAAATAATATACATATACTTTTTGTTTGACAACATTGTAAACCTTTTCTTTTCATTTATCCTAACAGTTTAGTGACATTCACATTGTGTGCTGTGACACTTGTATGACAAAGGAGTGTCTACATTCTACATGTAGGCCTACATATTGTAGCGATCACGCAGTCGCTAAGCTCAAGTGAATTCCAGTTACGACAGATATATTTCAGGAAATCAACATATGAAAACCTAGGGTTGTCAAACGGATTTATCAGCTTGGATAAATAACACACCCTTTGCTGTTATATGTTGACCCTGCACCAATGAAGACCAGGAAACACAAACAAGAAGAAACTGAAACTCAAGATGTATTTCTCAGGATAAATAAACTCTTCTTTTATTCGTAAAAGCGTTGTTCAGTGTTGTTTCATCTTGCATAATCTAAATACTAGTGAAATATCTATGCATTCATTGGGTGGAGGCTTGCTGAAGTATATGGAAGCTGCGGAATGGCTGTATTCAAATACTGTTAAGACCCAATGAGTTCATGGGGTTGACCACTTGAATCTAATATACGCCGCTGTAGTTGAATACCGTTAGACCCAATGAGTTCATGGGGTTGACCACTTGAATCTAATATAGGCCGCTGTAGTTGAATACTGTTAGACCCAATGAGTTCATGGGGTTGACCACTTGAATCTAATATAGGCCGCTGTAGTTGAATACTGTTAGACCCAATGAGTTCATGGGGTTGACCACTTGAATCTAATATAGGCCGCTGTAGTTGAATACTGTTAGACCCAATGAGTTCATGGGGTTGACCACTGATACATACACAGTATCTAAAACATCAGGTACCCAATGAATTCAATGGGTGCAAGAATAATTTTAGCTGTATACAACTTTCAATACTTCAGAATGCT
>JAVTVY010044303.1:0-21726 GCA_036873755.1 Hanleya hanleyi | reverse complement strand
GTGACCGCAACTGACCTTTGACCCCGGCGCGCAAAGGTTTCCACCGCGGTGGAAACCTTTACACCGCGCGCGCCGGGGTCAAAGGTCAGTTCCGGTCACGTGAACGGAAGCGGAAGTGACCTCCGGAGCTCCGGAGCTCCGAGTTCTCTTGTAGCAACGCCCGTCAACGCCCGGTGGTGGCGTCGGAGCTCCGGAGCTCCGAGTTCCATGAGCTCCGAGCTCCAAGAGCTCCGCGAGCTCGGAGCTCTTGCATATAAACACACACATGCATCTGTGAAAGCTTCATTATACGCCTGGTGTCCGTGGAGATGAGAGCCATGGTTTACGCATGTCACTTGTGTTCGAAGTCATTTTTCACGCCATTTAATCTACGTAGACATATACAGCGAAGCCATCTCAAGGAACGGAGTCCCGATAACGTGCAAATTCAAAGTACGCGCGAGGAACGATCAACACCTACGTCACACACGACAGTATTAGAGCACCCTTATACGATGACGGTGAGCGGCCCTACAGGGTCTGGAAAGACGTCCTGGGTGATGAAGTTCTTAGAGGAAGGTGTGGCAACCCCAGCTCCGACACGTGTTGTTTGGTGTTATAGCCAATGGCAGCCCGCCTACGAAACTGCACGACTACAGAATGTGAGCTTTGTTCCAGGAATTCCTCACGACATAGACGAACCCTATTACTTCGATTCCGAGCAGACCAACGTGGTAGTGCTCGAGGATCTGATGAGTGCGGCCAAGGACAATTCGAAAATCGCCGACCTATTCACCAAAGGGTCCCATCATCGAAATCTGTCCGTCATCTATTTGACTCAGAATCTCTTTTCTCAAGGGAAGGCGTCCAGAGATATTGCCTTGAACTGCCAATACTTTGTGTTGTTCTCCAATCCCATTGATAGAGCACAAATCCGTGTGTTTGGTAGTCGAATTTATCCTCAGAACATTGACCATTTTATGCGGGCGTTTCAAGAAGCGACAATTCGTCCGTACGGCTACCTGTTCGTAGATTTAAAAGCCCATACCCCCGAAGATCGTCGGTTGACGACCCACCTGTTACCCGGCGAGGAATCACCACAACGGCATATACCCCTACACCATCCGCCGAGTGCACTCCTGGCAGAGCAGCAGCAGAAGCCCACCCCCATACAGCGGGTCCGCTTCATACCATCAGTCCTGGAATATCACCCAGCCGTGAAGGCCCAACCCGAGGTTGAAGAACATAATGTGAATTCGAGGCTATGGAAGGATTTGTTCAAAGAAAGTATGGACGCCGAGATGGGTGGGATGTTGGAGGCCACAGGAAACAAGTTTCAACGCAAAGGGTATTCGAAAGAGGAAGCTGCAATTTTAGCCCATAACAGATTGGCACCCAGGCTACGACGGGCTTAGCTTTACGTCAGCAGTATGTCGACTTACTGACCCATATGAAATTGTTGGATAAGGACCCAGTCCATATGGAAATTGAAAGAACAGCGTCGATGTTGAAAACCTCGGGCATGAACTGGAAAGCGGCGTATGTCAGAGCAATAGCACAAAAGATACATTTGTTCGAACGCATCATTAAACAACGTTAAAGCATTAAGAAAGTGTGTTAAAGCGTTGAGATGAGCGTTAAGGCGTAACGACGGGCGTTGACGGGCGTCACTGCATTTCGATGAATTGGTGTCAATTCCATGAAATCAGAGCTTCTGAGCTAATTCACCAGGACGTTGAAGCGTTGAGCTAAGCGTTGATGGGTGTTACTGTCTATAAAAGCGAGCGTATTCCCAAAACACGCACAGTCGACGTTCAACCGTCAACATGGCTTATACTTGTTCTGAGTGTGAACGCACGTTCACCAGACATTACGATATGATACGACACCAGAAAAATATACATGGGACTGAAGATGCCGAGGAGCCCGTTGAGGCAGATACTGATACAGAGATTGATGAGAGTGCATCGACTGATACCGAATCCAAGATGGTTGACAGTCTATCTACTGATATGGAGAGCTTGACCTCAGAGAATCAGCCTTCATCCCAGGAAAGTGAGGCAGAACCTACCTTCTGGGATCGTATTGTGAAAGCAGCTATCAATACTCACGCTGAAGCGATCGAGGACGCCGGAGAGGATAGTTTACAACAGACGTACACCCAAATGCGCCCCCGC
This sequence comes from Hanleya hanleyi, assembly GCA_036873755.1. Classification (NCBI taxonomy): domain Eukaryota; kingdom Metazoa; phylum Mollusca; class Polyplacophora; order Lepidopleurida; family Hanleyidae; genus Hanleya; species Hanleya hanleyi. Next base: position 19,570 of record JAVTVY010044303.1, on the reverse strand, counting down.
ATCAGGAAAACAGCCATGGCGATCTATGAACAGTATACCTTACTACCGCTTGAAATGAAAGGGGACCCCACGCACAGGTCCATCATGAAGACCAAGCGTCACTTGGAAGAGGCTATGGGGCTACCACCTACCGAGGCCCTGGAAAATGCGATCAGAATGCGCAAACAACTGTTTCAGGACATGCTGCCCAAAGAATATCCAGGCCTGTCCGACGATGATTAGAATAAACGGTTCAGAATGAACATGACCGAAGAAGGAACTCTCTGAAATGGCGACTTCTGATCGGACAAGAATACATCTAACGGACAGGAACGAATAGGACAGATGCAAATGGCGGTCTCTGATTGGACAAGAGTCTTTCTTGAATTGTAAACATACCCAACGCGGCTCCCCCAGCGTGGGTATGTTATGATGGAAGCAGTATGTCGACTTACTGACCCATATGAAATTGTTGGATAAGGACCCAGTCCATATGGAAATTGAAAGAACAGCGTCGATGTTGAAAACCTCGGGCATGAACTGGAAAGCGGCGTATGTCAGAGCAATAGCACACAAGAAACATTTGTTCGAACGCATCATTAAACAACGTTAAAGCATTGAGAAAGTGTGTTAAAGCGTTGAGACGAGCGTTAAGGTGTAACGACGGGCGTTGACGGGCGTCACTGCATTTCGATGAATTGGTGTCAATTCCATGAAATCAGAGCTTCTGAGCTAATTCACCAGGGCGTTGAAGCGTTGAGCTAAGCGTTGATGGGCGTTACTGTCTATAAAAGCGAGCGTATTCCCAAACACGCACAGTCGACGTTCAACCGTCAACATGGCTTAAACTTGTTCTGAGTGTGAACGCACGTTCACCAGACATTACGATATGATGCGACACCAGAAAAATATACATGGGACTGAAGACGCCGAGGAGCCCGTTGAGGCAGATACTGATACAGAGATTGATGAGAGTGCATCGACTGATACTGAATCCAAGATGGCTGACAGTCTATCTACTGATATGGAGAGCTTGACCTCAGAGAATCAGCCTTCATCCCAGGAAAGTGAGGCAGAACCTACCTTCTGGGATCGTATTGTGACAGCAGCTATCAATACTCACGCTGAAGCGATCGAGGACGCCCAAATGCGCCCCCGCATCAGGAAAACAGCTATGGCGATCTATGAACAGTATACCTTACTACCGCTTGAAATGAAAGGGGACCCCACGCACAGGTCCATCATGAAGACCAAGCGTCACTTGGAAGAGGATATGGGTTTACCACCCACCGAGGCCCTGGAAAATGCGATCAGAATGTGCAAACAACTGTTTCAGGACATGCTGCCCGAAGAATATCCAGGCCTGTCCGACGATGATTAGAATAAACGGTTCAGAATGAACATGACCGAAGAAGGAACTCTCTGAAATGGCGACTTCTGATTGGACAAGAATACATCTAACGGACAGGAACGAATAGGACAGATGCAGATGGCGGTCTCTGATTGGATAAGAGTCTTTCTTGAATTGTAAACATACCCAACGCGGCTCCCCCAGCGTGGGTATGTTATGATGGAGGGGAAAATAAACTATATGGAAAAAAACTTGTTGTTGTTGTTGTTCCCTCATGTGTCATCCTTGTTGTTGTTGTTTTCTCTCTCTCTCCGGTCTATATCATGGCGTCAAAACGTCTAGCAGGACCCATACAAGGACCAGTTTTCGACACTAGGTGACCACATCCCGACGAAATGGCCAGCTTTCGACACCGGATGTGCCGCCATCTTGAACATACGTGCCGCCATCTTGGATATGGCCCATAATGCACCGGGTCAAAATACTCGCTTCTGATTGGCTGAGAGCTCTGTGACGGATTTGAAATACTCGCTTCTGATTGGACGAGAGCTCTTCGCTACTACTCGTACTGATGACGTCACTGATGATGTCACAGATGACGCGGACATCCCTTAAATCGGAATGTACACCCCGAGAGCTACAACATGACACCTTACACGACGCATTCGAACCGTGAATAGCCCATCTCGACCCCAAATACCTTCATGTACTGCCCCAAAATGGCCACTTTCGCTACTACTCGTACCGATGACGTCACCGATGACGTCACAGATGACGCGGACATCCCTTAAATCGGAATGTACACCCCGAGAACTACAAGATGACACCTTCCAGGACGCATTCGAACCGTGAATAGCCCATCTCGACACCAAATACCTTCCTTCACTGCCCCAAAATGGCCACTTTACTTACTACAACCAACTGCGCATGCGCAGATTAACGCGACATGCATTCAAAAACACACCATTCTGACTCTACCCCACACAAGCTTCACTTTGACACCTCACACGACCCATTCGAACCGTGAATAGCCCATCTCTAACCCAAACACACCCCTACATAGCACCCAAAATGCCTGGTTTCTATACTACGGGCCAGACTGCGCATGCGCAGACTATTGAACACGGACGAACCATTAGTGTAGTCAAGTGCTCCTCCACGAGAGCTTCAAAATAAGACCTCACTCGACCCCATTGGACCATTAGGGACTCACCTAGACTCCAACATGTCCACCCCGTATGGGCCTATACACCCATAGCCATGCAGTATAGGCCTATGGGCCTACCCAGGCCTCGGTGACTTTTTTCAAAAATCTCACCGATTCGCTCCGCAACACTTCCTATCGTGTTCTAAATGACGAGACGAGTAAAACGAGACCCCACAACCCTACCGCAAATGTATAGAAGTACGTTTCCCAGGGGGACAAACATTGAACCTATACCCCAGTATGGAACTATATGGGGCTCGGTGACTTTTTTCAAAAATTTCACCGATTCGCACGGGGACACTTCCTATCATGTTCTAAATGATGAGACGAGTAAAACGAGACCCCACAACCCTACCGCAAATATATAAAAGTGGGTTTCCCAGGAAACATATAGGCATTTTCCCGTAATTTAGGATAAAGTCCGTATTCCGTATTTTTTCAGGAAAATTTTTACATACACCCACCCTGGAACTAGGGGGAGATAACTCTATTGATAGACAAGCCTCGTTAAGCCCGGCGACCTATATACCCCTCATACCCCATATAGGCATTTTCCCAGGTTTTTCGATAAAGTCCGTGTTCCGTATTTTTTTTTCAGGAAAAATTTTACATGCACCCACCCAGCCATCAAATACCCCTTCACCTAGGCTTCACTTTGATACCTCACTCGACCCCATTCGACCATTAGGGGCTCCCCTAGCTCCAAAACGGCTATTTCCATACCCTTGGGCCACCGCGCATGCGCAGATTGCCGATATTTCAATCCCACACCCAGCCCATTAGATGCCCCTTCACATAAGCTTCACTTTGATACCTCACTCGACCCCATTGGACCATTTGTGGCTCCCCTACATCTCAAAACGATTATTTCCATACCCTTGGGCCACCGCGCATGCGCAGAATGCCGATATTTCAACCCCATACTCAGCCCATCAGATGCCCCTTCACGAATGCTTCACTTTGATACCTCACTTGACCCAATCGGACCATTTTATCTAGGGACTACTTTTTCTCCGCGGAAGCTTTTCGCCGCGACCGATTCACCGCCAGACATGACCGCATCACCGCGGATGACCTGGGTCACGTGATATGCAAATTTGGAACTCTCCTGGATTGGAGGTAGCTTTTGGTCTTTCTGCCGGAACTATACTGCACTTGACCTTTCCTCCACACTTCCTCCACAAATCTGCGCAGAAACACCTGCGCACTCGTCAAAATGAGACCTGTGCCGTCCTTACACTACTACTCGTGTGGCGACCAAAAAATCAACCATATGACTCTAGATGAAAGCTTCTGGCACCTCACATTCAGATCCAAGAATACAGTGGATTCTCGGACGTAGCCTTAGTATCTCAGCCGTGCTTTTATTGCAACTGTTCATGTGGAGACTATGAAGTACCCACACGCCTGTCTAATGACTGAATCATGCAAATCATGGAATTTACAAACAAAATTTATACATAGCTGTCTGGTCACGAATTGCGAACTGCAGAATTATGAATCATGACTGGATACTCCGACAGCGCCATATAGGCCTTGTCCTGAACAGAAAGGTAATGACTAATTGTTTTACTGGTGAAATATGTAATGTTTAACAATGTTTTGTTGTTAAATGGGCGCTATTCTTCAACCTATTCAACAGAATTTAACTTATTCTTAGATTTAGCCAACCTGGACACTTTGTGATTTTTTTAACTGTACAGATATAGCGCTAAAATAATAGATAGTAGGTCTAGCAATTCTCGGTCACCTGCAATACAGTGGCAGGCCAGGAAGCACACACTTATTCATATCTAAAATAATATCTTACTGTTGTTTTGTTTGTTGTGCCATCTACGCTGTAAATGTATCGATATTGTTACGATTATAGGTACGTTTTGTTCAAGCATTAATTGCTTTACGGAATGATTTTGATTTAATGGGTTAAGATGTGCAAAACTGCTTTACTAGTCATAAAAATATTCTATATTTAAATGTATTAGTCACATGCAATGAATAATAAAAGAAATTACAAAAAAAAAGATTGGAGGAGTGAGTTGTGCAATAATCTCGAATATATACATTGGTAGGACAGTAATAGGACACATGGCTATCAGTACGCCGGCATCTTCTTCCACCACCTTTATGTTTTATTGTGATTCCGAGATTGTGCTGTTGGGAGTTTCGTCTCCGAGGCTTACCCTCTGTACGAACCATTGTGATTGTAGTTTGTGACTATGTTTAATATGGCTTAGAATGAAGCGCTTGGGCGACTTCGGGCCTCACCGACTTATGTTCTGAATAAGAACTTGCATTCTACTATAGTTTCCCCGTTTGGGTCGTCTATTCTATCTAACGGCCACATAGTTCATCACTCTCCATCAGATGAATTTATAGTCCTATTACATCATTACTCTTAGATATTTGTATCTAGTACCGCTCAAGCCAGTGCTAGGAACCGTGTTGGCATGTTATTCAAGATGTCCCACATGAACAGCTACAATAAAAGCGTGGCTGAGATACAAATCGTCAAAGGGATCATTTGTTCAAATCACTTTTCGTCCGTGGTCCGTCGTCCGTCCGTCGTCTGTCCGTCGTCCGTCCGTCCGTCGTCAGTCCGTCCGTAAACAATTCTTGTTACCGCGATTTCTCAGGAACTACTGCATGGATCTTTTTCAAATTTGGTACACAGGTTCCCCTTGGGGTCTAGTTGTGCAAGAAACCTTTTCTGGTCCGATTCAGGAATCCAATATGGCCACCAGGCAGCCATCTTGGATTTCCCCATGAAACCTTGTTACCGCGATTTCTCAGGAACTACTGCATGGATCTTTTTTCAAATTTGGTATACTGGTTCCCCTTGGGATCTAGTTGTGCAGCAAACCTTTTCTGGTCCGATTCGAAAATCCAATATGGCCGCCAGGCAGCCATCTTGGATTTCCCCATGAAACCTTGTTATCGCGATTTCTCAGGAACTACTGCCTGAATCTTTCTCAAATTTGGTACACAGGCTCCCCTTGGGGTCTAGTTGTGCAAGATACCTTTTCTGGTCCGAGTCGAAAATCCAATATGGCCAACAGGCAACCATCTTGGATTTCCCCATGAAACCTTGTTATCGCGATTTCTCAGGAACTACTGCATGGATCTTTCTCAAATTTGGTACACAGATTCTCCTTAGGGTCTAATTTTGCAAGATAACCTTTTTCGGTCCGAATCGAAAATCCAATATGGCCACAAGGCGGCCATCATAGATTTCCCCATGAAACCTTGATACCGCGATTTCTCAGGAACTACCGCATGGATCTTTCTCAAATTTGGTATACAGGTCCCACATGGGGTTTAGTTGTGCAAGATACCATTTCTGGTCCGATTCGACAATCCAGTATGACCACCAGGCAGCCATCTTGGATTTCTCCATGAAACCTTGTTATCGCGATTTCTCAGGAACTACTGCATGGATCTTTCTCAAATTTGGTACACAGATTTCCCTTAGGGTCTAGTTTTTGCAAGATAACCTTTTTCGGTCCGAATCGAAAATCCAATATGGCCACAAGGCGGCCATCATAGATTTCCACATGAAACCTTGTTACCGCGATTTCTCTGAAACTACTGCATGGATCTTTCTCAAATTTGGTATACAGGTCCCACATGGGGTCTAGTTGTGCAAGATACCTTTTCTGGCCCGATTCGACAATCCAATATGGCCACCAGGCAGCCATCTCGGATTTCTCCATGAAACCTTGTTATCGCGATTTCTCAGGAACTACTGCATGGATCTTTCTCAATTTTGATACACAGGTTCGCCTTGGGGTCTAGTTGTGCAAGGTACCTTTTCTGGTCCGATTCGAAAAACCAATATGGCCACCAGGCAGCCATCTTGGATTTCCCCATGAAACTTTATCGTGAAGTCTCAGAAACTACTGCATGGATCTTTCTCAAATTTGGTACACAGTTTCCCCTTGGGGTCTAGTTGTGCAAGATGGCTTTTCTGGCCCGATTCGAAAATCCAATATGGCCACCAGGTGGCCATCTTGGATTTCCCCATGAAACTTTATCGTCATTTCTCAGGAAGTACTGCATGGATCTTTGTCAAATTTGATACACCTTATGATCTAGTTGTGCAAGATACCTTTTCGGTTCAAATTGAAAATCCAATATGTCCATTAGGCGGCCATCTTGGATTTCCCCTTGAAGCTTTGTTATTGCGATTTCTCAGGAATTACTGCATGGATCTTTGTCAAATTTGGTACACAGGTTCCCCTTGTCGCCTAGTTGTGCAAGATACCTTTTCTGATCCGATTCGGAAATCCAATATGGCCATCAGTTGCCCATTTTGGATTTCCCGAAGAAACTTTATCGTGATTTCTCAAGAAGTACTACATGGATCTTCCTCAGATTTGGTACACAGATTGCCCTTGTGGCCCACTTGTGCAAGATACCTTTTTTGGTCCGATTCGAAAATCCAATTAATACGGCATTCCCGAGTTGTGACGTTGCATCACAAGAGTCGGCAGATCAAACGGTGGGGCATATTCTATATATGGACTATAGAGAATATCCATATCTTCACCTTCCATATCAAGGAGTTCAAATAATTCGGAATTAAAATGTATTTCTTCAAATTTTAAATCAGTTTTCTTTGGTCCATGCAGTTGCAAGTGAACTGCCCCACCCTTTCGTCTGCCGGCAGGTCAGCTACATGAAGGGACGTCACTCTTGTGACACAACGTCACAACTCGACAACTGTAGATTACTGCATGTTTCGATCCAAGGGAGATAATCAGGATTCACACACTTTCAAATTCGATCCCTTCAGTATTAAGTATTGTACCATGTTACTATTTTCGATTGTACCATTTACTATTTACTGTTGTACCATCTAACAGAATTAGCATTCGTTCCTCATTATAAAATCCTAAGTATGCCAAAGTGTCAAAGAGATTTTTCTTCGCTTCCAGTGCCCAATGATGACACGTGCAAAAAAATAAATAAAATAAAAATACTACAAAATGAAGACGAAGGATCCTCCATACATGTACATTCACTTTCAAACTAACTTTGCTCATTTCTCTTGTACTATAACAACTGACATAAGTATAGTTTCTAGAAATCTTGAAACTCCTGAAACTTAGACAGATTATATCTTGATGTTTTCCAGTGTCCCTTTTTCGATCTTTTTCGCTCAGATTCGAAATTCTGTAAACAAAATTACAACTCAATCGTCTTAGTAACAATGGACAAAAAGATCCTCTTGTCATTAGCTTACAATTATCGGACAATGGTGGGCGCCAAGATCCTTCAGGATCTCTCGTTGGTTCTTGTGATGTTTTTAGATAAGCACTCACAATATTGACAGTATGTCGGCATCTTCTTCCATCACCTTTACATGATGTATCAACTAAATTAGTGTTCAATGAGGATTCCTAGCCTGTTCGCCCAGCATTAAAAGAATAGTTTAAATTTATCATTTGCAGTATTAAGCAACAACTGTAGCAGGATTGGCCGACTCGTTTGAGCTTTGTTTTATTGCTGTCTTCAGACATTCTCCCCGGAAACCTATTCCGGAAACTAGCGATATGAAAGTGCAAAATTAACTCCAACCATCCCGGAGGACAACTGAAAACATGTGAGAAAGATTTTCAGCTGATTTCTGTCAGAAAATCGTAAAATTTCGTCTCTGAGAATGTGCTATAAATTCCCTCTTGCAGTTCCTTCCACAAAATTGCTCGGATAATGGATCACGTGTCAGAATAGTGAACATGTTTGGAATCTTAACTCGTTATCATCCCATTTTGAGGACAGTTTCTGGGCATGCTTTGATTATCGACTGCTAATTCTATACCGTTTAGATTGGATTAGAGAAGAGAGAGAGAGTGGAACTCAATCCTCTCGTGCCTGGATTAATTGTATTGTCACAAACCGGCTCCGCTCTGCTGCATGGTCTGGCGGTGATTTATCGTGGAAGCAGTCATTCTAAGTTAGGTAATACAGGTATCGTATTTTCACTCCAGAGAGTACCATCACTTCTGAGCGTACTGTTAGAGATATTTCACTGAAGCATGTCTCTACAATACTTCAATAATAAATACGGCATTGTTGTTTTGTGTACTGGTTAATTTATGGAGTGGATCGTGATTCTAACAACAGGAACGGCCTCAATATATGTCTGGTTCACTTGTGTAGGCCTATACATATTACGGAATCTAATGAAGGGGATTCCACGTTTGGAAGAGAAAGGGACGGGATTTGTATGTTAACCTGACGTATTGTCCTGATCGTACTATCAGCGCCGGATGAGGAATTTGTTTAACTCTGTTCCAATTCTCCCTTCGAGAAGACGATTTTCTTCACTATTTTCTTGGTCATCCTTGAGAAGTTTGCGGCTACAGTTTGGCATTGTCTAAATATTATACCATTTAACTACATCTTCAAGAAAAATCTTCGTTTGTTGTGTAGTTTTGCATCGTAAACTGTCCACAGCTTTTGAATAAAGCATGCTGACTGAGTCGTCTGGTAGCCGAATGTCACATCGTCCGTGTTTCGATACAATATTACCAAAGAGATATATCCCTTCATTGAAAACCCAGAAAACAAACATAGGGGAATCCCTCGCGATCTTTGGGATGTCATTGGTTAATAGAATAGAATACTTTATTGACACATCAACACAGTCATGAGACTGGTAATCGAGTCATATAACAAACATAATGAGTAACGACCTGTACATGTAGGCCAATACTCGACAAGACAAACAAAAACCAAGAGCCGGAACTATACATAAAGTGATAGAGTAGATTATAAGATTCTGTAGAATATATAGACTGATACTGCTTAGCCTACTACATGTTCATCGCGCAACTTTTCGCAAGTTGAAGTCAGATATACAAGTTGTAAGTGAAGTCAGTATTACTTCTGGTCAGCTAGACAGTCACCATTGTCACCATTGTTCGCTATAGCTTAACAACTAATGTCTAGTGTATAATGTGTTATGTCTAATTCCCTGTAACCCAGGGATAGGGGTCGTATGTACAGTTGCACTTCAAGATCCTCATGGTGTTCATATGAATAAGCGCAATAAAAGCGTGACTGAGATACAGCATTCTCTAGATAACGACTTTACAACGAAGATCATATGGATTCAGAATACTGATCAGCGATACGGATTTGATATTTTTGCTGGCATCATTGAAAATTTTTGACCGCTTCTCTCTTGCAGGGAACTAGCCTGTGTTTATGTATTTCTTTTGTGAATTGGTGCTAATGCTGTTATATGAATTAGGTATTTGGATTATGGTCGCGGAAATTCTTCGATGGACCAGAGTTGAATATTGAGGGCGGAACACAAAACAGCTGTTCAGGGGAAAACGCTTTCGGCTGATTAGGCCTTTAAGCTCCTTTCTTTATTGAGGAAGGACCGCAACAACAATCTGATTTAACTCATGTATTTTGTTATACCACGTTTAAAATGGAAAAAGAAAAGAAAAAAATCACATACTGTTTTGATTCTGTTTTATCGCCAAAATGATAAATTATCTAAGCTTTTATCCAATCCTCCCTCCATGAAGCCCATTTCCTGTCATCTCTGCAAGCAGCCTATGAGAACCGCCACTGCAGTTCGCTGCATGGCTTTTATATCAAGCAATCTTATACAATTACGCATTTACTTTCAATAGGTTCAAGAATTTAATCCTTGTTCACTGTGTTTTTGTACCATCGAGTATCACTTCGGGATTTCCACAGGGTCTATAGAAAAGTGTATTGATTTTCTATGCAGAAATCTTTATTGACAGCCGGCCCAAACCATCGCAAAACTGTCTCGCTGTACCATATCCTCTATCCCGTTTGAGTTAATTATAACCAATAACCATGCAACCAACGATGAAATAACTGAAGATTCGGATTACCGAAAGTTATATTTTATTTTGAACTAAACCCGTTGCGTGAGTATAAGCATGACTACACTTATCGTGAGTATAAGCATGACTACACTTATCGTGAGTATAAGCATGACTACACTTATCGTGAGTTTAAGAATTTAATATTTGTTTACTGTGGTTTGTACCATCAAGAATCTCCAGGGGATTTCCTTGGATTAAAGCAAATTAATTCTAGCCGCAGAAATCTCTCTTGCCAAATGGAATCATATCCTCCCAAAACTTACTCCCTGAAGCTTTTCCTCTATCAAACATAATCCCGTTTGAGTTAATTATCACCATACAACTAAAGTTGGACTAAAAGCTAAAGATTCCGATCATAGAAAGTTTTCGTTTATTTTGCACTAATTTCGAGCGATATGCAAGAGATGAGAAAAATAAGTCCGAGGAGTGTGTATAATCATTACTATACGTTTATTTGCTTTAAAGTCTCTCCTGACGTGTAATAATCATTTTAACGCTAACGCTAAATGAAAAAGTGTTCTTGATATATATTGACGAGGAAATTATATTGTGTTGGACGATTGAATATTGAATGTCGGATCTAACGCCTATATAAGCGTCTTGGAACAGTTACCATGGTTACCGGTATCGCAAGTACAAGTTTGATATCCTCCAATCTCCATATAAAGCTAAGGCCCTACGGATTGTTCTTTTGTATTTCTTTTATCTGACATGTCTCAATAGGGTTCTTTGTACTATAATGGATTACATCGATCCATCCGACCACATATCCCAGGCATGACGTACCCTTATCCTGATTTTCATAAGGAATAATCAGTTCATCGGATTTATTTTTTCAGGTACAGTAGTTTGATATTCTCTAAGCCATACCTGCCGTATACCTTCTCAAGAATTTCGGTGATATGAGCATTTCATCTGTATCAACTAATACTGTGTAAAAAACAAAGACCGATCAACACATGCATCAAATAACAGGGATAGATGTCTGAGATTAGGAGGATGTCAAGCAAATAAATACACCTGTACTTTGCCCAGTGAACGCCCAGACCCGATAACACGGTTACTTCGATCTCCAGATTATATTCTCTTTGCTACACTAGCATTTGTTGTACGCAAGGCAGAATTCTGATATACAAGTGATGCCTTCGTCAGCATCATGCTTACCATATCACGAGGAAATGGGAAACAAGTCTCTACTCGTATTCCTATAATACACTCCCCAAAGGATATTTCTGATTCAATCACATATTTATTATATAGCGGTCTGCAGTCTTTATGGTAGATCAATCTATGAGATGTACTGGTATAATATGTTCCGGGACTTCATATGAGAAAGTATGTTATTCATGGAGATGATACTAGGCTACTAATTCTCATCGGAACTCCTGGGTTCGGTTTAATAATTTAGACAAGAAGGATGTGAGTAGTAGTAAGCGAGCAATTTGCGTATCATTTCACCCGGATGTAACTATGACGTCACAACTGGATGGTTTTGTAACGAGTCTTTTGATTGGTTGAATTGTAAGTGTGAGGTTGAATTTGATTGGTTGAGGTGTCGTCCCTGTTGTAAAGCAAGAGGGTGGGTGTCGGCCGTGTTGTAAAGCAAGATGGCGGCTTGGTTCGGTGATGTTCGGGTGTGTTCGGTGTGGTTCGGAGCTGTTCGTGTGTGTTCGGGTGTGTTCGGGCCTGTTCGGGCATGGTGGAAAGCAAGATGTCGGTTGTCGGTGCTGTTGTAAAGCAAGATGGTGGTTGTCGTCCCTGTTGTAAAGGAAAATGGTGGTTGTGGGCCCTGTTGTAAAGCAAGATGTCGGAGTGGGTTCGTGAATGTTCGGGAATGGGGTGAAAAACATATAAAAGTAGGTGATTTTTAGTGAATGGGTTATAATCATTGGACTACTTTGGGAAGTTTTTTCACCACTGACCTGATTTGCCTGCCTGCCTGCCTGCCTGCTTGTCCAGCCAGCCAGTCATTCTGCTTGCCTACTTTGTATGAGTTGTGGATCCTGCGTGTACTTTTTTCCATTTTACCAGTGCAAATTCACCAGACTTTTACACGGTAGCAGTTCTTCACCAGCCTGAGCCCATAGTCAAGATGAATTCAGCCGACAGAGTCATCCTTCAAAAGAACCGTGTTCGCCTGGTTGATGAGATGCGGCATGCGGGAGCAATATGTGATGTGCTTATGGTTGATAAAATACTGCTGAAACAGGGTGTGGAAGATATCAAGGCGGAGAACACTCCTTCACGACAAAACGGAGCTCTGCTCGATGCTCTAGTGCGTCGTGGTCCCTATGCATTTCTAGCGTTCGTGCATGCACTGAAGAAGACGGAAAATGTAGAATTGGCTGATCTACTTGAAATTCCCGTTGTAGTAGAAGAGGGTATCTTAGTTATGGATACTACCGAACAGCGTACAGCTACCAAACGTACGGACATGCACCCAGAGTGTGGTGTACCAGCCAAACGCGGTGCACGTGCCAAGCGAGGGTCCCGACAAATCCCTTTAGAAACACCTCAACCCGTTCTCCAGCCAGTGCCTGAGGCCATGGATGAGCAAAATGAAGAAGAGCCAGGAGAACAAGAAAAAGAAGAAGACCCCATGGTGCAACTTCCTATGTCTGTGCAGTCCATTAATAACATTATCCAGCAGGCCTATGAGTCGGCCCACACGGATATATGGCAGCTTTCAGCTAATTTGACTGTCAGTGTGAAAGACGCCCAAGTACATTTTAATGTACTGGCCTATATGGACAGAGGCCCTAGGCGTATTGCCTTGTCTTCGCAGTGCTGGCAAAGACTGGAGACCGTTTATTATGCCGTGGATGCGGTGATTGGCGAACAGGCGGGTAACGAAGTGAAATTTTCTCTAGGTGAAGACATCTATGTGAGTGTTGGTTATTTCAACGACGACCTGCTGCTGCATATCCGTAAATGGAAAATGACGGCCGATACACAACAGCTTGCTCCTTGTCCTCAGGGTGTCACTTTGAAAATACCGGTGTGGCGCAAGTTGCAGAGTGTGACAGCTGCAATTCGTCAAGCTTTGGATTACCAGGTGTCTCACACTATTTATCTGAAGTACATTGACACAGTTATGGCTCTGGTGAGGCCTCGCGTTCGACAACTGCGTCTGGAAGCCTGTGCAGGGTGTTTCAACAACAGTCCCATAATAATGCATACGTGTATGGACATTAGTGTACCCTCATACGCGCTGATCACTGAAGCATTACAGTTTGTCACCGAGGAGCAAATTGCCGTGGCATTGGAAGCTGCCTGCCCTCCTACCATTCCACGTGAAGAGATTACTACCTACATCTATGTACACCAGGGACGGAAAAACGATGAGGAGTTCAAGCAAGTCTTGTTGCGTAACTGGACAGTAGTACCGTTCCCTAATACGCGCTGATCATTGTGTTGAAAACGGAACTATTGAACCTTTTCATGAAAAAACATTTTCACACATTGACCTTATTCCTACACGTTAATTGAAGTGCCATTGATAGCGTATTATTATAAAATTCAACACTTTTTCACTGTGGTGAAGACGAATTATTGAACATTTTCATGAAGCCATTTTCACACATTTTACTCTATTCCTACACGTTCATTGAAGCGCCATTGATAGCGTATAATTATATTAAAATTCAATATTTCCAGTTTCACTGTTGTAAATACGTTCATTCTATTGTGTTAGTGTTGTTGTTGTATAAATATTGAACTACTTTTCAAGTTGAAAACATTCACATAAACATGTTTGTTTCATTCTATTGTGTTAAATAAAAAAAATTTCAATTTTTTTTTAAAAAAATGCGTGTTAGTGTTCATTTAGTGGGGGAGCTGATGTTATATTTTTTTGTGCTCAGTTAGAAGTTTCTCTTTCGAAGGAATGGGGTGGCCCTGAAAAGGGCCGTTGGAAAGTGTTACTACACTTGTTTTTTTAGGAGCGGTAGATTTTCTTCACTCCGGCCACCTGCCTCCTGCAGACGGGACACTTTATTTTAAAATGCTGTTCGTCGGTTTCATTGCAGTGGCACTCATCCCCTGTACACGTTAGTGTCACCCAGCATTCTTCGCATACGCATAAATGTCCGCACGGAAATAGGGCGTACTCTGTTTCCTCGTTTGTACACACACTGCAGTTGGCTTTACTTAGTTCTTTATGCAGGTCTTTTTGTAGTTGAACCTTGACTCTGTCCATTTGCTTCATGTCTTCTCTCATTTCGTCCATCTGTTCGTTTTGGCTGGCCACCTGGTCGTGTAGGCGCAGCATCTCTTCGTTCATGCGGGTTACCTCGTCGCAAGAGTATTGTTGTTGTTGTTGTTGTTGTTCAGGTGGTGCTGTTGTAGCTGGCATCTCTGTTTCCGGTGTTGTTATAATTGGCGTTTGGGTAGCCGTTGTATTTTCTGGTGGTTTGTGACAGTTTCTGTTACAGTTTAACCACTGTACGGTGGGCAGTTCTTCTTCGTCCGTGTCATCATTATTATCTTCATCCATAGCCGCCGTCACCTCTTGGTCTTGTTGTGCACTTTGTCGTCTCAACGTATCGGCAATATGACGTTGATGCACTCGCTGTAGGCTTGTAATAATCGTGACACCGCCATCCTCTTCATGTGTAATCACCTCCCTATGGTCTCTAGGATCCTCGAATACTAGTCTTCTTGTAGTCATGATGTATTATTGTGTATGAATGGTAATAACATTGATCGCGCTAAATATATATATATATGTGTAGGCACTCATGTTGTGAATCAACACGGTGGGTGTCGGCCCTGTTGTAAACCAACATGGCGCTGTGATTCGGAGATGTTCGGGGGCAATGCAGTGTTATGATAAATGATTGTGTCTATTAATAGCATCACAGTTACACCGCATCGCTGATTGGTGGGTGTACCAAAATGTTTACGCCAACGTCCGCGCGACCACCCTTCCTGGGTTAATTTACAATCCTGAGATTTTGCACGCGCAACCACCCTTCCTGGGTTAATTTTTTGTCTTACGCGTCTAAAATGGATGAAATCATTAAAATAGTGGCTTAGTCTACTGCTAATTTTCTTAATTTTTAAATGCTACATCCCTGAGTTGCCCCCGTTCAATTTGAAATAATTTTTATACTGACCTGGCATTTATTGCAAAATCACACGG
This sequence comes from Hanleya hanleyi, assembly GCA_036873755.1. Lineage (NCBI taxonomy): Eukaryota > Metazoa > Mollusca > Polyplacophora > Lepidopleurida > Hanleyidae > Hanleya > Hanleya hanleyi. Next base: position 4,016 of record JAVTVY010044303.1, on the reverse strand, counting down.
GGTTTAAAATTGTCAAAGAAACACAAAATTTCTTGCAGCGTGCAGCGTGCATGTTTGGAGCCACCATTTCGCTGACGTCCGTGTGCTGTACGGTATAAATAGCAGTGTTTTTTATCTTGTTCATTCACAATTACATGATGTCTGAAATAATGGATATTGATGCAGTGATAAAAGAGTTGCTGAGTGATAGTGACCTATCACTCTCACCGATGCAGAACACAAAATGGCTGGATGATATATTACAGCCCCCAGATGAACAACACTCACCGGTACCACAGCATGATGTCACTGCGCTGGAAAGTACACAACACCCACCGATAGAGGACCAATGGCTAGATATAGATGATATATTACAGCCCAGCCTATTTACAGATCAACAAGAAGAACCGGTACTACAGCATGATGATGATGATGATGATGTCACCTCTCTGGAAAGGCCACCGTTTCAACAAATGCTCCAACATGTGTTCCAACACTATGATCAAGAAGAAGATAGCCAAGTTCAACTGCTACCCGTCCCCGATCAGTTGGTACATCCGGAAGAAAAAAAAGCAGGACAAGAAGAAAAAGAAGAAGGCGTGGGAGGACAGGGAACGAGAATACAGCCAGAAGAGGAGGAAGAGAGGAAGGAGAAAAGCGTAGGAAGAAAAAGAAAAAGGAGTGAACAACAAAAACAAGAAATTGAACACCTGCATGACTACGCTACTACCATAAAAAGAAGACTGGCACCACCCGTAAAATGGACACCAGCCCGGTTTTTACGCTGTGTACAATGCGCTACACGTTTTGCAAAATATGCAATATTTCCCTGCGGCCACCAAGCCCTGTGTCTACGCTGTATGGACACCACACAGACCCACCCAAAAGACGACCCTATGTTCAATGATACACCCCTAGAGTGTATTTTTGTCACCATGGATTGTCCCGTGTGTACCCGGCGGCGGATAAATTTCTCCCCAATGATGTAAACCCTTACATCTCCAAAGGCCCTTTTCAGGGCCAACCATTCCTCCGAAAGAGGGACTTCTAACTCAGCACAAAAAATAAAAAAACACCCAACTCCTGTACATGCACACACCTAAAGGTAACAATAGGTAAAAAAATAACACATGAATTTTTTCCATGTTAAAAAACCCATTCCTATGTTTATACCATTAGAATTGTCCCTAAAAAGAGTGGCGTGCACTGTATTTAATGCACATGTATGCCAGAATCCCTTGATTTGACACGAAAATTCACACTAACCAACTCCCATGTTAAATGATTGTGTCTATTAATAGCATCAAAGTGACATCGCATCGCTGATTGGTGGGTGTACCAAAATGTTTACACCGACGTCCGCGCGACCACCCTTCCTGGGTTAATTTACAATCCTGAGATTTTGCAGATTGGTAATAATACTATATCAGAATATAGAGGCGAGTATCTGTTCCTATGTTAAATCATTGCACGTATTGAAATAACATTGAGGTTGGTCCTCAAAAGATTAGGTTGGCCCTGAAACCAGTGTTGACCAGAATCCCCTTGATGGCCAGAATCCCTTGATTTGACACGAAAATTCACACTAATCAACTCCCATGTTAAATGATTGTGTCTATTAATAGCATCAAAGTGACATCGCATCGCTGATTGGTGGGTGTACCAAAATGTTTACGCCGACGTCCGCGTGACCACCCTTCCTGGGTTAATTTACAATCCTGAGATTTTGCAGATTGGTAATAATACTATATATAGAATATAGAGGCGAGTACCCGTTCCTATGTTAAATCATTGCATGTATTGAAATAACATTGGAGGTTTGTCCCTGAAAAGGGCCGCGTGCACTGTATTTAATGCACATGTATGCCAGAATCCCATTGATTTGACACGAAAATTCACACTAGCAAATCCCCATGTTAAATGATTGCGTCTATTAATAGAGTCGATAGTCGATGTGGAGAGTACCTAAAATGTTTACGCCGACGTCCGCGCGCCACCACCCTTCCTGGGTTAATTTTTTACAATCCGTTCACTGTGTCTATGTTTCAAGTAAGGAGATGGCCCTGAAAAGGGCCGTTGAGGGGCTGGGATTGTTTTTTTTTGTGTTGCAGATGGCTAATAATACTATAGAATATATATGAGGAGAGGAGATTGTAGGATTTCAATTGAACGTGCCTTGTTTAGAAGTTCCTCTTTCGAAGAATGGGGTGGCCCTGAAAAGGGCCGTTGATTTGGTTGGCCCTGAAAAGGGCCGTTTAATCTGTATTTTCACTCCTCTTCCACGGGGATGAAAATGCCGGCAGGTTGCATTGTATACCGGCTCGCCGTCTCTTCCGATGTTAGGGGAATGTGCTGGAGGAAGGTAGCGGGTGGGATTGTGGCCGGCGGCATCTCCTCCTCTACCTCATGTTCTTGTTGTTGTTGTAATATGTTTTCCAGAAAACTGACGAAATCTTTGCCCGTGAGCTTGCGGGGAGCAGCCGTCATCAGGCTATGAAGCTGGACCCACTTGTCCAATGTCATGTTGATGTTGTCCTGGGCCCAGGACTTCATGGCCTCCATCCAGTACGTTTTCGCTCTTCTGTCTCTTCTGGCTTCTTTCTCTTTCTTGGTCTTGGCTGCCCCCCGCGTGGTAGACATCTTGGCTACTAATTGTTTTTGCTGGTACATCGTTGTTTCTCTCTCAAAGTATGTGTTTGGAGTGACGCTATGCACGCTTTCCGCTGGCTTTATACGAAAATACAGTAGTTTTTCATTGGTAGTTTGAATCACCGCCTACGGGTTTCATTGGTTCTTTTTAATGATGGCTGATTGGTTCTTTCAAAGACATTTCATTGGCTCTAATTGGCGCCATCTCATTGGTCCCTAGTCTCAACTCCCCACTCTTCCTGGGTTACGCCAGAATCTCTTCATTTTGCACGAAAATTCGCACTAGTCAATTCCCATGTTAAAATCATTGTGTGTATTAATAGCATCAGAGTGACACTGCATCGCTGATTGGTGGGTGTACCAAAATGTTTACGCCGACGTCCGCACGACCACCCTTCCTGGGTTACGCCACAATCTCTTCATTTTGCACGAAATTTCGCACTAGTCAATTCCTATGTTAAATCATTGCATGTATTGAAATAACATTGGAGGTTTGACCCTGAGAAGGGCCGCGTGGCGTGCATGCATCATGTTCTCATGAATATATAGTCTCTAACTTACGCCAGAATCCCTTGATTTTGGTACATTCTCACACTGGCCAATTTCCATGTTAAATGATTGCGTGGAAAGTACCCAAATGTTTACGCCGACGTCCGCGCGTCCACCCTTCCTGGGTTAATTTACAATCCTGAGATTTTTGCAGATTGGTAATATACTGATGGATAAGAATATAGAGGCGAGTATCTGTTCCTATGTTAAATGATTGCATGTATTGAAATAACATTGGAGGTTTGCCCCTGAGAAGGACCGCGTGATGCTCTAATTGGCGCCAAAATCTCAACTCCCCACTCTTCCTGGGTTACGCCAGAATCTCTTCATTTTGCACGAAAATTCGCACTAGCCAATTTCCATGTTAAAATCATTGTGATTGTGTATTAATAGCATCAGAGTGACACCGCATCGCTGATTGGTGGGTGTACCAAAATGTTTACGCCGACGTCCGCACGACCACCCTTCCTGGGTTACGCCACAATCTCTTCATTTTGCACGAAATTTCGCACTAGTCAATTCCTATGTTAAATCATTGCATGTATTGAAATAACATTGGAGGTTTTGACCCTGAGAAGGGTCGCGTGGCGTGCATGCATCATGTTCTCATGAATATATAGTGTCTCACTTACGCCAGAATCCCTTGATTTTGGTACATTCTCACACTGGCCAATTTCCATGTTCAATGATTGCGTGAAGAGCACCCAAATGTTTACGCCGACGTCCGCGCGACCACCCTTCCTGGGTTAATTTACAATCCTGAGATTTTTTGCAGATTGGTAATATACTGATGGATAAGAATATAGAGGCGAGTATCTGTTCCTATGTTAAATGATTGC
>JAVTVY010044302.1:0-21930 GCA_036873755.1 Hanleya hanleyi | reverse complement strand
ATACCTTTATTAAAACTGTTTAATCGTCTTTTAGAAAAGTTCTTCTCGAGGGATATTTTTAAAAAGGGTTGTCAACATCGTTTTTTGTTTCTCCGAAGAGATATTGTTATCATTTAATAACCTTGACGAACAACGTTTCCTCTCAAGAGATACTTTTAATAAATGTTATCAACATTGTTTCATCTCAAGAAATCCGTCTTATTAGCCTTTGTCAACGTTGTCTCTTTCAAATTTAACGGTATATTTAACCTCTCGACAGTGTTTCTTCTGGTAAAATACTTTTTATCAGCCTTTGCCAAACATCCTTTCTTTTCAAATGTCAATTTTTATTAAATCTCTCAATAATGTATCTTCTCGTGGGATATGTTTTAGTAGCCTTGTCAACATTGTTTCTTCTCAAGCGATACTTTGTATTTAATCTCTCAACATTGTATCTTCCTGTTTATATATTTTTATTAACCTTCGACAACATTGTTTCTTTCCAAGCGATACTTTGTATACAATCCCTCAACATTGTCTCTTCCTGTAAGATAATTTTTGTTAACTTTCGCCAACATTGTTTCTTTTCAAGCGATACTTTATATTTAATTCCCCAACATTCTCTTCCCGTGAGATACTTTGTATTAACCGTAGTCAACATTGTTTCTTTTCGAACGATACTTCTCGTTTAATCTCTCAACAGGGGTTCTTCTCATGAAATACTTTTTGTTAACCATTGTTAAACTTCTTTCTTTTAAAGCGATGGTTTTTTTTTATCTTTTATTCATTCACCAGTGATTTATTTGATTAACCGTTATCAACATTGTTACTTTACAAACGATACTTAGTTTTTATTTGAACTCTCAACATAGTTTCCACTCGTGAGATAATTGTTATTAACCTTTCCTTTCTCTCAAACTATGTTTTTTATTCAATTCTTCTCAGCGATATTTCATTCACCAATCAATACTGTCTTTATTTGCGTTTTCAACATTGTTTTGTTTCAATACATACTTTTCATCTTCATGAACACCCTTACAAGAGGCACATTTAACCTTTCAATATTGTTTCTTCTCAAGATAAATTAGTATTAACTGTAATATTGTAATATCACGTATAAATGATTGATTTGAAACTGCTTCAATCTTGTGACTCACTAATCTGCAGCTGAGATAGCCCCGTTCATCAATTCACTCCTGATGTCAGTGTTCTCTGTAATTGAGAGGCACACCTCGTCCATTATAGAGAAGTACATGTCCTCTACTACTGTCCCTGAAAGATAATGATTCTATCAGTAACTATACTGGCATTTTCTGACTACAGTAATGTATTGTCGAGGACTATCACCTAGAATTATGCTCCAGTGAGGCGCGGTTTAAGTGTCGAAAGTTAAATATTTACCTATAACTGGAATGTATCGATTGAAATAAATTAGAACATTTTGTTGTATAAGTAGTATACATAACGCAAATTGATGAGTTAGCGCCTCACTGCGCATGCGCAGAACCTTGTGTGACGTCATAAGTGTGTAAAATGGGGCGGTATTGGGGCGGTGTGCGCATGCGTGATGTGTGGGAGGTGGGTACAAGATGGCCGCCAGTGTCATGATGTGGGAGGTGGGTACAAGATGGCCGCCAGTGGAAGATGTGGGAGGTGGGTACAAGATGGCCGCCAGTGGAAGATGTGGGAGGTGGGTACAAGATGGCCGCCAGTGTCAGTCAGTGCAAGATGTGGGAGGTGGGTACAAGATGGCCGCCATGTGGGAGGTGGGTACAAGATGGCCGCCATGTGGGAGGTGTGGGGTACACAAGATGGCCGCCATGTGGGAGGTGGGTACAAGATGGCCGCCATGTGGGAGGTGGGTACGGGCAAGATGGCCGCCATGTGGGAGGTGGGTACAAGATGGCCGCCATGTGGGAGGTGGGTACAGGATGGCCGCCATGTGGGAGGTGGGTACAAGATGGCCGCCATGTGGGAGGTGGGTACAAGATGGCCGCCATGTGGGAGGTGGGTACAAGATGGCCGCCATGTGGGAGGTGGGTACAAGATGGCAGCCAGTGTCAGTCAGTGCAAGATGTGGGAGGTGGGTACAAGATGGCCGCCAGTGTCAGTCAGTGCAAGATGTGGGAGGTGGGTACAAGATGGCCGCCATGTGGGAGGTGGGTACAAGATGGCCGCCATGTGGGAGGTGGGTACAAGATGGCCGCCAGTGGAAGATGTGGGAGGTGGGTACAAGATGGCCGCCAGTGGAAGATGTGGGAGGTGGGTACAAGATGGCCGCTAGTAGTAAAATGTATAAAAGGAGTTGATTTTTAGGGAAAGGGTGTATTCAATCTGACTTACCTGACCTGACTTCATCAGCCAGCCAGCCAGCCTGCCTGTCAGTCATCCAGCCTACTTGTATCAGCTGTGGCCATCCCTATTACTTTTTTCGATTTTACCAGTGCAAATTTAACAGACTATTACTCCGTAGCAGTTTTTCATCCACCTGAGCCCCTAGTCATGACGTCATCATCATTTTTCTCACACCCAGTCCATTACATCGTCCTTCATGAATGCTTCGCTTTGATACCTCACTCCATCCCATTGGTGCATTAGGGGCTTCCCTAAATGCCAAAACGTATATTTTCACACCTTTGGGGGGCCGCGCATGCGCAGAATCACTCTAATTCAACCCCATACTCAGTGCATCACATGCTCCTTCACCTAAGCTTTAATTTGATACCTCTCTCGACCCACTACCTCCAAATTAAAAAAGAGTGTATTTATACACTCCTGAAGCAGCTAAAAAAATTTTTTTGCAGGTAGAGGGTCGAGTGAGGTATCAAATTGAAGCTTAGGTGAAGGAGCATCTGATGGACTGAGTATGGGGTTGAATTAGGGTGATTGTGCGCATGCAAATACCCCATCGGTCCAGTAGAGGCTTCCCCAGCTCCAAAAAGGCTATTTTTATACCCCTTCACTGCCGCGCATGCGCAGAAGGGTGATAGTTCAACCCCATACCCAGTGCATCAGATGCCCCTTCACCTAAGCTTCAATTTGATACCTCACTCGACCTCATTGGCCCATTAGGGGCTTCCCTAGATTGGCTGTTCCATCAACCTTCCCTCCTCCCGACCCCGCCCCCTTTTTTCCTGCCTTGTTTTCAATATTTAATTGTTAAAAAAACATATAAAATGAAAAAGATTTTTTTTGGCTCCATGAATCTTTTTTTCCTTGTTTTTAAAATAAAAAAAAAAATTTTGGCTGTTCCATCAACCTTCCCTCCCCCTTGTCCCCCCCTTCTAATTCCCTTTTTCCGTTTTTTCAATATTTAATTGTTAAAAAATTGAAAAAATTGAATTTTTTTTCTTTGGGGATAACAATGATGGGGTCTGATGTTAATTTTTGTGCAAAGTTAGAAGTTCCTCTTCCGGGGAAGATGGTTGGCCCTGAAAAGGGCCGTTAGTGTTACTCCACCACCACACTTAGGCACGGTAGATTTTCTTTATCCTCCTACATGTTTCCGGCAAATTGGACATTTTATTTTCAGATGCTTCTCGCCGGCCTCAGTGCAATGGCACATGTCTCCTACACACGTCAGTGTCACCCAACAACCTGCACATAGGCATAAATGACCGCATGGTAAAACAGCAAATTCGCTTTCGGCATCTGTACATATGCTACAGCGTGATATTTGCTGCTCTTTATCCAGTTGTTTGTTTTGTCTGTGAATCTCCTCGTCCATTTTAATCAGGTCTTCTTTCAGGCCATTAATCAATTTGTTATGGCGAGTTATCTCGGCTTCACACCCAGAGCATTGTTGTGGCAGAGTTTCGGCGGTAGTTGAAATCATTGGAATTTCACCAGGCGTTGTCGTTGCCCCACGTCTACTATTTAACCGTGGCAGTTCATCTTGTAGTTCCTCGTCAGTTGAGTCATCATCAGGTTCTTGTATGGTTTCCATCGTGCTTATTTCTGCGTCATGTTCATCCCTTAGTCTTTCCAATTGTGCATTTTCTTCGACAGTTCGCCGCAGTTCTTCTAATTCTTCTGTACTGCGTGTTAAGATGGTTGTTTCGTTTTCCAATTCCCTTTGAAAACTGGTAGTTACCCTCATTCCATCATTTTCCTGAACGCTAACCAGCTGTCTGTGTTCTGTAGCATTTCTCGGGTCCCTAGCGGGGTGTTGTGTAAACAGCGCACGTCTTGTTGAATTCATGATTGTATGGGTGAATAAATGTCACAATATACACGTATTTATACTTTTAGTGAGATGTGGGAGGCGGGTACAAGATGTCCGCCATGTGGGAGGTGGGACAAGATGGCCGCCATGTGGGAGGTGGGTACAAAATGGCCGCCAGTGTCAGTCAGTGCAAGATGTGGGAGGTGGGACTAGATGGCCGCCAAGTGTCAATGAGTACAAGATATGCATGGCCGCCAAGTGTGAATGAGTGCAAGCTATGCTCACTGTATATGAGTGTGTTTGTTATCATTGCTCAAGCATAAAAATTTCCTATTTTTTTCCATAAATCTGTTACAATTTTCTCGGAATTATGATAAGACTAATCCATAGTGTACACGTATTTTTTTTTTAGCCAGGAAAATTAAATTATTTCCAATGTACCTGGGTTTTAGACTACCGTACACTAACTTTATGATTTTTAAAATGCCTAAAAATTAATAAAATAATCATATATTCTAGCGTTAGGTTGTTAAATTTTTAAATATAACACTAATGAATTGCCTGAGTTTAACTTGTAATAAAATTTACAGGTGCCCTGATATTTATTGTAAAATGAAAAGCTGTTTATAATTGTTAAACAAACACACATATATTTTTTCTTCAGCAGCGTAGCACACGATACAACCAGAGTGTTTTCGCTGCGCGTGCGGACGTGTCTTACACTATAAATACCACATTTTTTTTAATTATTCACAATTAATCTGAGTGCCCAGTCATGGATTTACCCTTGACACAACTCATGGATATTGACAACACATCAGATTTGTTCACAAATCATGATAATCAAGTACAACGCTTCGACAGTATCATGAATTTGGTACACGATGAACCCCATTAGATGATATAATCAACCACTTATTCTCACCTTTACCTGAACCCCAGAACTACCCTGCACCAACTCATTGTGAACATCCTCCAGAAACATCGCCGCTGGATAATTTCTTCGCCTTGACAACAACCACACCGGATGTTACTCCAGATGTATACCAAAGTTTTGATGATATAGACGAGATGTTACAAACCATGTTAAAACCCCCAGAACCAGAGACGACAGAAGATGGAACCGATTCAAATGCCTCCTATGATTCCGGAGGTATTGAAAAATGACAGTCGTTGTTGAAACCACAAGATAAAGACAAAGAAGGCCCACTGTATAGTGCTGTGTTACCATCGCCCAAGCATTAAAATTTCCTAGTTTTATTTCGAATCATCAGATTTTAGTGCATAATATTGCTGAAATAATGCCAACAGAAAACTCAGAGTCAATTTAAATATTTATTTGTATTGAGCAAATTACAAGAATTTCGAAGAGAAAAGAGCCGAAATAATGTCCGTCTGTCCTGGAAATCAGCTGATCAGCAATAAATCGACATCTCCGTGACCTTCAAGGAGATTTTGACATTAGGTTTTACCCGCTTTTATCACAAATCATTATAAAGAAATTGTCACACCCGGTGAACTCCTGAAACCCACATCCTACCTGAGAGTTTGGTAAGATATTCCATTCATTCGTTACCGTTCCCCGTGGAGTAGAATTTCATCCATCAGCTTTTACTGTTGTCGTGCCAAACACAAAAATTGACAAATTATACGGACTGCCACGATAAGCGTTCCGTACTGCACATGTCCGATAAAATCCCTCCAGTCGTTACACAATGTTGATTCCACAAAACCTGTTCGTTGGCCTACATTATCGTTCAATCGCTGATCATAAAGGCTGCGTTCATTCTCACCAGAACTGTAGGCCTATACACTTCGAAATCTGTGAAAGAATATCAATTTTCACGTTTCCTGTCGGATATCACACAAATTGATGCGTCCGCTGGAACACAGCACACTCCCTCGATTTCAGTCTACGCGTGACATGCAGGCGATGCATGATGCAGATCACATTATTCATCTCAGCGGATACCGAAATGGAACAAAGTTCCGTTATACACTGCAACAGAGAATGTTCTCCCGCTCAGAAAACACAAAATGGCTACTGAACACCAAAATTACCCCGGATAATAAAGTCGTTCAAACCACAGCGCCATCTATTCGCTTTGGTGCAAGGGAGACAACTCGGACTAGACCAATTCGAAGATCATGTCCGCTATATTTAGCCTGAATGGGCATAGGGGTGATCGGGTTTTTTTATGGCTTTTACTATGAGCTATGAGGTTGATCATGTAGAATACGATGGAAAAAAATTTGAAAGTACCGCGTAGGCTTGTATATAGATCCATATAGATCCATATAGACCCATATACACTCATATACTGGGATATTGGTATGTATCAATCCATACGGGGTGGACATGTTGGAGCACTAGTGGCCCGATGGGGTAGAGTGAGGTCTTATTTTAAAGCTCTCGAGGAAATAAATAAATAAATAAATAAATAAATAAATAATAAAAAAAATAAAAAAATCGGCGAGTAGTAGACGAAGGGAAAATTGGAAAGTATTGACCATGCCCCAGAATACTTCATAGGCATATCACGGCCTTAAGGCCTATGTAAGATGTAATCTACATCACAGTTTAGTAGTATAAAAAGCGCAATTCACCTTGTCCCTTCCAAAGAAATAAAATCGGCTCTATTTTACAGGAGTATATACGCAGGTGACGTGGGTTGTAACGTCACTTCCGGGTTTTCACTAAACACTCCCTCCAAACATACAAGAGTTGCAATGTTCAACCGCCGGGGTGTTTTCCCGCCCCAGCGCCCCGCAGCGCGCGCGCGCGTCATCCCGCGTCATCCCCGGTAGTGCGCGCGCGCGCGCGGACGCGGGTCAAACGGTCAAAGGGTAACCTCCAGGTCAGACGGTCCAATGTCCAATGAGACAATGTTGCGGTATCGCTATAGTCAGAGCTTGAGCACAATAAAAAATTCTAGATTCTAGGGGGATTCTAGATGAACCTGGGAAAGATGGGCAGTTCCATTTGGACCAATCAGCGGTCGAGAAAAAGAGCCAATCAGCGGTCGAGAAAAAAGAACCAATCAGCGATCGAACAATCAGCCCATCGAATTGGGGTATTCACGGTGTGCTTTCGCTGACGTCCGCGCCTACATCTGGGTTCTTGTACACCCGGGTAATGTTTTTCTGGACATGGATGGGGTACCTTTGGCTCCATTCTAGGCCACTGATTGGCTAATAGAACTTATAGTCATAATCTATACGTGTTGGACGAGTCTCTTCACTCACCGTATACACGTACCTCAATGAAATGCCTGCTCCAAACCTAGACCAAAAAACACGTACTTGGTCTGTAGGCTGATTTCATTGGCTCTCTATTTTTACTATAGTGCTCTTGCATTCTAACCTTGATGGGTTACCCAGCACTGATAGTCATAATCGATACGTGTTGGACGAGTCTCTTCACTCACCGTATACACGTACCTCAATGAAATGCCCGCTCCAAACCTAGACCAAAAACACGTACTTGGTCTGTAGGCTGATTCCATTGGCTCTCTATTTTTTACTATAGTGCTCTTGCATTCTAAACTTGATGGGTTACATTTTGGTCCCATCCTACACCACTGATTTCAGTTTGACTGAATCTCCGCATTGGGCATTAATGCATCAGGAATAAAACACACAAGACAGGGTTTTTTGGTGAGATCTCATTTTTTATTCATTGAACAACAACAACGTGAGAACAACCACGTGAAAACTCAAGCCCAGAACAAGGGGCTTGTCATTAACTGAAGCCCAGAACAAGGGGCTTGTCATTAACTGAAGCCCAGAACAAGGGGCTTGTCATTAACTGAAGCCCAGAACAAGGGGCTTGTCATTAACTGTATGTACATTGAAATAATTCAAGCCCAGAACGGGGCTTGTACATTGAAATGATGGGCGGCCCAGTCATAGACGAGTACATCGCGGTCCTCGGCCTGGGGGTACTCGTCAAACATCTGTACGATGGTAGATAAGGGTCTTCCCCGGCATCGATGGTACAGGTAAAATAAGCAATATTGTCCGCACACGCCACTGGTCAGGCTTTGCAACGTTTGACTGTTCCAATACCACGTCTCTGTGCCTTGATCCATGAAGTCTGTTAAATCGGGATGGAGGGGTGGCAGGCCGTACGGGTCAAAGTATTCGCCCTGCTCTTCTGTCAAGTACACGGCCACCCAGTGTTCACCGGGTCGATCCATCGGGTCCGTGTTGAGAACGTAAGCAGCCGGATACATACGGTCTAATGGAAACACATCTCGGGCGAACACACCTTGAAAGACCCTACGTGTCTCTGGGTCATTCTCCAGCACGGTGGTTATCTGGTCTGTATCCATGTTAGGTGGAGAAGTCACACAGGACGTTGCGCGCCTTGTCCACTTGAATGATGTTGTCAAACTCGGCGTAGCACATCACATTGACGGTGGTCGCCAGGGCTCGTGCAAAGTGGATTTCCAACCGTAAGTTGCCTTGCTTGGCCAGAGCCAGCTGATGGTCGTTCTCTAAGGTGGGGGACAGATCGAAACAGAACAACGTGTATCCGTTCGCGTAGTCCTCCCGACTGATCATATTCCCTTCGTCCTGGTTGATTTGACCGGTGGCTGTAAACAGGCTCTGATAGGCTCGAATGAAATTCCTCCGCCCAAAGTTCAGGGTTAAGGCCGTGGCTGGCACCTGTTGTCCATCCACATGCAGGGCCACAAAATTGATGCCGAAATGTTGAAAGTCAAACGGATTCTCTGGGTAGGCTCCGCTGAAACTGGTATTTTCTACACAGGCCAGGATCAATCGCTTGGGTAGTTCCCCCAGGAACAGGTTTTCTTTGTTGGCGCCCACATTTCCAGCAGGCACAGAGAACACTTTGGTTTGCACACGTCGGATAGGGTACTGGGCTGGTTTTGTTTCCAAGGCTTTCATGTGTCCCAATTGAACGGCTGGATTCGGTTTCACTTTTCGGACATACAGGACTGCGTCTTGGATGACAATCTTATAGTCCGCTACATGCCCTCTACGTTAGTGGCCATCAAGGCGAAGGTGGGAGGCGCCCGTATCAGTCGGATTTTGATGGGGATCTTGTTCAACAGGTACCGGTCTTGCATGAACATGTCTGCATGCAGTCGACCCATCATATCCACCGAGGCACTGTTCGCAGTGAAAGCCTTCCGTTTGTTATATCCCCATTGTCCGCCGTGTCCATGTGCTCGGCCGTGTCCCTGTAGAATAAAGCGGTTGTCAGCTGAGATTTTTTAGCCTCTCGGCCATACGACAACAGTGTCTCGATGTAGGCTCGATAGGGGTACGTGTTGGTGGAGTCACTGATGAGTTTGTCGCGGAGAAAAATATCCACCTGCTGAAACATCGAGTGCAGCCAGAGATTCGTCGGGCCCACCGTTGCTTGGTCAGCGAGTCTGGTGCCAGCTCCATTGACCACCTTGGCTTTCACATACAAGTAGGTATGGGCCAAATTCACATAGGCCGTATCCGCATTACTGATGGGCCCGGTTTCGTTGATGCTGGAGAGCGGGAGATGCTCCACCCATAATCCTTGTTCGGCACTGGTTTGTGTGGGCGGCACGGTCCACAAATCAAATTCACTGTTGGTGGAGGGGCAGGACTCGGCGTGGATTAAGGACATGTTTTAAGAAAAGATATCCCGGGTCTTCTTGGATGTGCGTCGTCGCTGGGTCGGTCGTCGACTGGTGCGTGGTCTCGGTGGGCAGCTCTTTTATTCCCTACGGTGCGTTGTGCTTTGGCCACCAAGACGCCTCCCGCTTCTTTGGCCCGTCGTTTCAAGGCTTGTCGGGGTGTTGTGCCCTCCAAGTCATCACCGGCCACTTGCAGTCCACTGCGTACCGCTTGTTTGCCGATTGCTTTCACCCCACGCGTCACCAAGGGCAGGAACGTTTTCACAATGCTGCCGAGTATGTTCCCCAGCCCATGTCCCCGTTGCATGCGTGCACCGCTAAAGACCGGAAAGCCACCCCGGCCTGTTGGGCATAATAGTCCATATAGCTGCGTGCATCGCACTCATAAGGTACTTTCATTATGCAAAGTGGGGAGCACGTGCTTGTCGAAAATGAAGTGTCAGCACCACTTTTCCTCGTTCGAATGCCACCGCTCGTCCCGTGTCATCTCTTATATCCACCGTGATCGTGTTGATGTCGGTATGTCGTACGGGCAGGTACATGATATGGTTGAAACTGTGGGTGACTTGACCTCCATACGTCTTTTTAATGGGACCACCCGTAACAGAGGTGTGTTGATATCGCCCACGATGTGGTTGTCCACCACGTCCGAGTAGACGTAGAGTCCGTACATATCCGACTTCATATCCATCGGCATCTCGCCATGGTGTTGGGTGGGACCAGCGAACGTCTGTAGATCGAAACCCAGCATTTGCTGTAGTGTAGGACTAAGTTTCACATTCACGGTATCGGTGAGGGTAAGCTGTGCCTTGTCGTTGTGTACGTTGACATCGAAGAACACGTTTCTCTTGAAGCTCAAGGCTATCAGGCGTGCTGCACTATCCGTCACCCCCCGTAGCGCCTTATCATGCATCAGTCTTGACAGCCCACCCATGAACTCTTTGGGGGTATCGTATTGGCCTTCGGACAGGGTGAGTCGGGTGTTTTTGCCTTCGTAGGTCACCTCGTACCACACTTCATTGGCTCGCACGTTGTACCACGAGTAAGGGTATTTGACATCCACGAGGGCACATTCCCAGCGTCCAGGTAAATGTAACGGTTGCGGTAACTGGGTGACGTACTTGGCCACGGTGTTGTCAGGAAACACATCCAGCGAACTGTTACTGGGTAGGGTCAGGTAAAACATGGCGACTGAGCTGTCCTGCTGCTGCTGTTGGTTTTAATAGGTCTTCCACGCCTTGGGCGGTTGTGTGCGGCGTCGTGTTCGTCGCGGTGACTTGCTACGTGTCACGGCTCTGGAGATGTGGGGTGTCTTGATCAAGGGTGTTTTTTATAGGCGCGAAAAGAAAGTGCCCGTTGTGGTGGTGTTTTGGGGGGTGACTCCGGTTCCCATTCGGCTTCCCAAGAAGGTAGGGGGCCACTCGGTGATTGCTGGGTTTGCTGCATGAAGGCCCAGCGGTGGGGGTTCCCCACCAATTCCTGTGGTACATGCATGTCTTTCAAGCCTTGAGCGAAGACCTCCCATCCTCGAGGATCGGTGTGCGATCTGCGTTGACGCATCAGATCATTCACTAAATCCGTCATGTGGGTGCCAGGGACCACCTGATTCTGTACCAGGAGTTCGCCTTTATCATTCCAAGTCATGTTAGGATTCTGTTTCATCCGTTGTAATACCAGGCCAGCTTGTTTCTTGAACGAGGCAGGTACACTCTTCAGCACTTCGTCTTCCACCCACTGTGGGGCTGTGGGGCTACCTCACCCGGCTGTTGGAGCGGTGCTGAGGTCAGCGGTCTGTCACGTGGTGGTGGTGGTGGTGGTGGTGGTGGTGGTGGTGGTGGCGCTGTTGCTGGGGTAGACAGGGTTTGTATTGGTCCATGAACGTCATGTACCGTTGAAGCGTCTCATTGTACCGTTGTACTTTCTCACTGTCGCTTAACCCTGGTCTCTGTAAGATCTGTTGCATCTCTCCATCGAGGCTGTTTATGGTCTTCACCGTAGGTGGGACAGGGTAGGGTGATTGGAGGTTTTGCAGGAACCGTGGTTCGACGAGGACCATTTTTTTCGTGTGGTTCATTGTTGGCCGAAGAGTCCACCCAATACTGGACCCAACACGGAAGCGGCCAACGGTGCTAAGATGGCCCCGAGAAAGCCGCCTTTCTGTAACACCTTTTTCTTTGTGTTTGAGGGACCCGCTTGTGGACTAGGGTTCGGAGACCTGTCTTATGCTTGGCCAACTTGGTCTTCTGAGCCGGAGTCAGTGGTACGTTGCCTTTAACAGGTTGTACCCGATCTCGCACAGACAGCGTACAAGGTCAGGGTCCGCACCGCGTACAATGGTTCGGACCAACTCGGGTGGGGCTGTCTTCAATACACGGAGCGTGGGAGCGTGCTTCCGTACTCGCGCAGACATCATGTACAACTAATGCCAGAACCCACAACTCTGCCCTTTTTATCCACCTCACAGACAAAGTCAACCCTGCTGTGGTATTCATTCTTTTTATTATCTCCATCATCAAACACACACACATCCCAGCTGGGGGCGCCACTGTGGGTGTGTTTACATTATTTTTGCATGTACACGTGATGGGTCTCTCCGGGAAAGATGCCGGTCCGTAGTCGAAGGTGGTCGGGGGTAGCTTGCTTGAGGTCGAAGAGCATATACCCGTGCTGAGGGGTTGTGGCATCTTTGAAGGCTTCCAACGCAAACGGTGTGCGGCCGGGATACATCTGTCTCGCCAGGTGCAGCAGTTGAGTGGTATCTCTCGGTTTTTGAAGACCACCAGGTAGTGGGCATTTAAGCTGATATTCCGATGTTCTTTGTTTTTACTGAACAGATTCTGCACAATGTAGATGATGCTGAGCCGTCGATGATGGCTGCCTTTGGTAAAGAGTTAGGTGACCCGTGCATCCGTCTCCGCCATGAGATCATCCACAACCACCAAGGTGTCGGGTTCCAAATCGGCCAGGTTGGGTAGGCCTTCCACGAACGTGATGTGGGGCATTGCTGCATACGCTTCCTGCCATTCTCCGTAACACCACACGACTTGGGCAATGGGTGGAGTGATCATGCTGTCGGCGTGTTGAAGGAGCTTCCTGACGAAGTGCGTTTTGCCGGAGCCCGTCGGTCCTGCGATGACGCAGGTGAAGGGATGTTGCCACCGAGGGTCCATGGTTTGAGGTCTATCCGTTGTCGTGGTAACCCGCTCTTGTAAATTTCGTACGAGTGAACTGGAGTGGTGGTGGGTACAACGTCGGTCGTCGTTGTCTGTTCACGTTCAGAGATGGTGCTGGGGGTGGATACAACGTGGGTGGACGGTTCACTGTGAGGGATGAAATCCGGTGGGTCTTGAGACGTAGTAGGTGTACTTGGTGTAAGTGTAGAGCTCGACGTGGCTTGTACGCGGGGTGTGGTGGTGGTGGTGACTGGGCTCTATACGACTGGTGCTCTCTGTAGACCCGTTTCACTGATGGCTGGTGTTCTCAGTTGGTTAAGTAACGTACTGACATAGGCTACGTCGTAAAACACACCTCCGTACAACACACTCAGCAGGGTTAGCAATAGCACCCCAAAGCCCACTTGCGCTTTGTGCGTTTTGCGAGACGCTGTCTTCGGAGGCAGCTGCTGTTGGTCCATAGCACTGGGGTCGGACGTGGAATGAAGGAGGACGGCAGTGGTGTCTGGCTTTATAGTCGTTTCACCTGGTTGGCAGCGACCCAGAAATTGAAGGAACTGGGCCAGCCTTGCCATTTTACGAAATGAAACAGTTTGCCACGTCGACGTTCCGTTTTCAAAATCTGCTCCACCGTGTAGTAGTCGTGCTCTGTTTTTACAACAGGCTGTAATTCCGTGTCGTAAACGTCCCCAGCAACGTTTCCCCTTGGAGATCTTCCAGTTCATAGACTCGCCGCTGTCGGGGTAGGCGCCGTTTAATCAGGAAGTGCTCATCGCTCCAGTTGGGCAAGTAACTTTCTCGAACTTGCCCTTGACTTTACTGATCCGTACAGGGTCCCCGACCTTGTACACCGCCTTCGTCGTTCGCTGCGATGGCCTGGGGTACAAGACACGCCGGACTTGGGCTTCATTGCGTTGGGTCACGGTAATGGGGGCTCTCTCTATACCCTGATGATAGGCTCGATTGTAACCCCTCACCAGTTTCGGGAGAACATCGATGCACCGCCTTGTATTCTTATAGGTGAAATATTTATACATGCGGCCTTTGAATGTCCTGTTGAACCTTTCCACCACGGAAGCCTTGGTCTCGTTGTACGTATGGAAGAAAACACCTTCTGTTTCTTGAGAAAGGCTTGGAACGGTCTGTTGAGGAATTCTGTGCCTTCGTCGGTTTGCAAATACAAAGGTTTGCGCCCGGTCTTGAAGATGTCTTTGAACGCCGCTATGAGATTTGCCCTCGTTTTCGTCCGGATGGGTACCACCCACGCATACTTGGATAGGATATCGATGCACGTCAAGATATACCGATTCTCATCGTTGTGTTTGGCAAAGGCGCTCATATCCACCAAATCCGCTTGCCACTGGGCATCTATTCCTCCCACGATGACCCGGTTCCGTAGAAAATGGCGATGGACAGATCGATGTAAGGTATAGGTGTCTTGTCTTCTTAACCAATCTCGGACTTGGGCACGTTGTACCCCCTGGGGTTTGGCCGCTCGAGAGAGAGCCGACAATGCACTATAGGCTGCCGGACTGTCGGGACTGTAGTATAAGTTATCCAACACCTTCTCCCAGCGCTTCATGGTGACAAAATGATGATGGACCCTGGCTCTATCGTTTATTTATAACGGGTATATCTTGGGCCTGAGTTTCTTACTGATTTTCTTCGTGGACTTCCACAATGGCCATGGTCAATGACCAGTCCAACTCGTCTGATGACCGCTTGATAAGCACTTCATCCACATCCACCACGGCATCTTCCAATGCAGACCATAGATCAGGGTGATGGGTAAAATGCACTGTACCTCCATCTAGCCGAGCCAATTGAGCAAAGAAAGGGCCGCGTCGGATGTACACATCGTGACACAAGTGGATGAGGTCGCCGTCCAGTTCACCAGACAACACCCGTTTGAATTTGGTCCAGCCCTCCCGGGACAGACGAATGTGAGTCGGGCACGGTTGTGTAGGGTCCGCATCTCCCACCACCTCCTCCATGATATCGACCTTATCCGCATACACGTGCAGGAAAACCTCGGGGTCAAGCTGAAATACGCCAGTACTATATGCTCCGTCATGGTCAGTACGTGAATGGTACCAGATTTCACTGTCTCTCGTATTTATAGGGAGAACCCCGTGAGATCAAAGGATCAGGTGGTCATGTCATTGGGCTGACTGAGTCTAGCGGGGTAATCAATGGCATCGTCGTCGGGTTCATGTAGCTGTTCATGGGGTTCAGCCGCCGCGTCTTCCATAGCACGAACCCACGCTAATTGGTCGGGTGATCGGTCGTCCGGTATAAATAACTGGTCCACCAGAGGGCCTATTTTCTCCAAGGCTGACCACAGAGAGGGAGTTAGGAGGAAACTTCGAGCCGGCTCTTGATAGCGTCCCACCCGTGGGTAGAGCGCAGTATGGTATACGTAGTTGGCCTTGTCCAGGTGGATCAGGTGTCCGTCTAACTCTCCGCTCAACACCCGTTTAAACTTAGTCCACCCATCACGCTGTAGTGTCACCGTATTCGATAACGTCTCAGGGGACGCCCTCCAATCCCCGCCACTATCTTCCACCAGAGTCACATAATCTTCATAAACGTATAATCCCACCTGGTAAGGTGTAAGGGGGAGGATGGCTTGGAGTGATGACATGCTTCCTCTCAATGTCGAACGGAGAATGACACACACTCTGTCTGACCCTGGTATTTATAGTGTCAATACCACAGCGCCAGGGTGAATAGGGCACAGACTAGTATGAGGCCAACCAGCCGGTGCTGGTTGCGGCGTGAGCGCCCGTGGTCCATAGCCCGAGCATCAAGGATGGCTGTCATAGTCCAGTAGTGGTGAGTGATGGCACGCCTCTCCATCGAGTGCACTCTGTGGAGGACCGCTTCTGTGAACTCGTTCAGCATCTGGCGTCGTCCCTCGTTGTCGTCGCCATCTGCAAACATGGACCGGACCACTGCTCGGTAACCCGTGAATGAATTCACCACGGTGGCATACTGTAAAATGCGAGTCGCATGGGGCCGGGTCTCCGCCATGGCTCTGTAGAAATGAAGGTGTGGGATCCAGAGGGACGTGTTTTATAGACCAGATGTAGCTCTACGGGTATAGTCCGTGATACGTACCATTCTGATGGGTTAGTCCAAAAAAAGGGAGCAACAACAACAACACAGATTACAGATCAATCCTTTTATTATGCGTGAACAACATAGAAATGCATGTACTGACCTATCTGTGGGAGGTTTCCCACAATGGCGTTCACCTTCGCGTCTTTTCGTGTACGTCCGTGTCTTTTCGTTAAAGTCCGTGTATCTTCGGTAAAGTCCGTAGGCATTGGGCAAGGAAGCTTTTTCCCGAGACCGAATCACTGCCAGACATGACTGCATCACCGCGGATGAATACATTCTTGCACTCACTCACACCACAGGTCGAGTGAGGTATCAAATTGAAGCATAGGTGAAGGAGCATTTAATGGACTGGGTGTGGAGTTGACATATCGATAAAAAATGGATATGACCTTGAACTGATCACGTGACCCCCCCGTGAGGGAAAAACCCCAGAACCAAGTCAGTACATGCATCCCATAGTCCCAGGTCACGCCCGATTCACGCAGACCGGAAGTGACGTCATACACCTGCGCACAACCGTGATGGAAAAAACCCAGAACCAAGTCAGGACATGCATTCCACACAGGCAGAATGCAGGCAGGCAGACAGGAAGGCAGGCAGGTAGGAGGGCTGGCTGGCTGGCTGGCTGGCTGGCTGATCAAGTCAGGTCAGGTAAGTCAGATTGAATACACCCCTTTCCCTAAAAATCGACTCCTTTTATACATTTTACTACTCGCGGCCATCTTGTACCCACCTCCCACATCTTGCACTGACTGACACTGGCGGCCATCTTGTACCCACCTCCCACATCTTGCACTGACTGACACTGGCGGCCATCTTGTACCCACCTCCCACATCATGACACTGGCGGCCATCTTGTACCCACTTCCCACATGGCGGCCATCTTGTACCCACCTCCCACATCATGACACTGGCGGCCATCTTGTACCCACCTCCCACATGGCGGCCATCTTGTACCCACCTCCCACATCATGACACTCGCGGCCATCCACATGGCGGCCATCTTGTACCCACCTCCCACATGGCGGCCATCTTGTACCCACCTCCCACATGGCGGCCATCTGGTACCCACCTCCCACATGGCGGCCATCTTGTACCCACCTCCCACATGGCGGCCATCTTGTACCCACCTCCCACATGGCGGCCATCTTGTACCCACCTCCCATACATCACGCATGCGCACACCGCCCCAATACCGCCACAAAACCTACACTTATGACGTCACACCAGGTTCTGCGCATGCGCAGTGAGGCGCTATTCTATCAATTCGGGTTTTGTATACTACTAACGTGCTTGCATTTATGCCAGTTCTTCTAGAGTGTATGTGTGTATCGAACTGCACATACATCACGTTGAATTGTTTCTTTTGAATTGGTCTTACTGATTAAGTCCTATCATAGACGTACATCTAAAATACTACACATATCATGTGTTCCACAAACTGGACCATGATACTGCAGTGATGGAGAGGTAATAATGAACTTAACATGATAAAAATCTGTGTATTCTAACCAAGCATATTTAGAATTATCATGCAGCATCATTCATATATTAATAGTGTTGCATATTCTGTATTGAATACAGTTTTGTGTCAACGATTAGATTCTGACAAACTGTAACCTGAGTCACGGTAACCTGAGTCACGCAATCTTTTTTTATTATCTCCCTGTTGCTATTATATATCAAGTTCAATATTGCATGTATATTTTACTATAGATGTACTTTGTTTAATCAATATTTGATGAATTCTCTCACATAATTAATTCAAAGTGAAATCTCATTTGAACTATAGTGGTGTGGGGGTCATTTCGTTTTCTTGTAACTAAACCTGATATAAAGCAACTTCTTCTATCCAAATACATTTAGAATTATCATATAGCTTTGTTCCAGTATTACTAGTGTTGCATGTTCTGTTTTGAGTAAAGTTTTTCATCAATGTTTAGCCCCGGACAAACTGTAACCTGAGTCACAGTAACCTGAGTCACGCGATCTTCTTTAATTATCTCCCTGTTACTATTATATATCAGGTTCAATATTGCACAAATATTTAGCTACCGATGTACTTTGTTTAATGAAAGTTTGATGAATTCTCTCACACAATTAATTTGAAGAGAAATCTTGTTTGAACAATAGTGGTCTGGGGGTCATGTCTTTTTTTCGTAACCTGAGTCACGCTCTTGTTTTTGTACATAAAAGTTACAATTTGAACGTAGACAATCAACTGGTTGTGTAATTGGTTAGGTCTCACCCTGAAGTAAATAACTGCTGAATGTGGGTTATCACATGTCATTTATATTAAAATCTGAGCAAATTGAATTTGCTCTTTGGGCTCTGAATGTAACCTGAGTCACGCTGGAATTGCCCATGAGAACAATTATGTTTCAGAGATTTAAATGAAGTATATATGCTAACTCTGTAACATCAAAATAGTTTAATAATAGTTTCCCAATTACATATTGACTGCATGTATGTTGCTATGTATTTACATGTAGATATTGATATTTCCAATCATTATAACAATTACATTAACAGTGTATAAGTGGACGCCATAAGTAAGGCAATAATGCGCATGTCAGCACAGTGATCCTGCATAACATACACACCCACATCCACGCACACCTTGGCGGCATTTTCTATTCACATTTCAGAATTGCTTGATAAATATAATGATATTCTCAGCAGCCAATACAGAATAACCAGTTGTAGGCCTATGATAGTAAATGTTGAGGTTATATTATTTCTCTATAACATATGCAATGTAGATGATCTTTATATTACGAGTTGTATGGAGAAGCGCACTAGATGCACAGAGTTCTATGATGGCCGAGAGGGCCCATCGCACTTCACCCCTGAAACATTCTTGGTGTGAAGTTGCGATAGTGAGGAGCGATAGTGCAAAGACATGAAGCAATAAAATAAAATGCTAAGCGATACCGCGGAGATTTGATGTGATAAAATAAAACGTGAAGCGATAACGCAAAGCATTAGGGCAAAGACGCGAAGCATTAAAATAAAACGCGAAGCGATAATGCAAAGATGAGAAGCAATAGTGTGAAGCGATAAAATAAAATGCAAAGTGATAACGCTTAGATTCGAAGTGATAATGCGAAGTCATGATAAATATGATGGGATAGTGTGCAATATTGAGTGATATTGCGAAGATATAATGCGATCCTTCGCAATCTCGCTTAATATCACGGTATATCTCTCGATGTTTGCACAATGTCACGACTTCGAATTATCACTTCGCATCTTCGCGTTATCGCTATAATGCGATACTTCACAATATCACTCAATATTGCTCAATATTCGCGCAATAATGTGATTTCGCATTATCGCTTCGCATCTTTGTGTTATCGCTTCGCGTTTACTTTTATCACTTAGCATCTTCGAACTATCGCTTCACATCTTCGCGTTATCGGTTTGCGTTTTATTTTATCGCTTCGTGTCTTCGCACTATCGTGACTTTGCTCAAAATATTTCGAGTGCGAACTGCAATGGCTCCACTCGGCCATCATAGGTTTCACATAAGCTACAGATGTATCAAAGCTGGAACATGTAGGAAGCTCAGGCTGGATAAATAGTGTCAGCAGGTCTGGAATTTCACATGTTTAAACTTCAGGTCTTTTCACATCTTGCACTTGTTAAACCTGATATGTGGTAGGAATCAAGGCAGGAGGGGATACCACTACGATTTGGGGCATTTACGGTCAATTTGAGGCCCTTTTTGGAGTCAAATAAGGTCAAAGTTGGTAAGAATCGATTATAACTTAACATCCATTGTACTTTTTCTCACGAATGAATATCCAAGCTGAATTAGTTGTATATAGTGTGAAGTTTAAGGCAGTCATAGATAGCAGATTAGTTATTAGAATTTGGGTCATTTTAGGGTCACTTTTGTTTCAAATGCAGTCAAAAATTGGTAAAAATCGGTTTATATTCACAATACTAATTGTTATGAATGGATATGCAAGCTGAATTAATTGTACGTTGTGTAGCGCTTAAGTTAGTCTTAGATATAACATGTTAATTATTAAAATTACGGTCATTTTATGGTCACTTTTGGGCACAAAATTGGGAACCTATTTGTAACAGAGCAGATCTAATGCTGCCATTTTATAGTGCTGTCCCACTGAAATATCATACCGTAGGCAGACATGACACCCCACTCAGTCACATTATACTGACACCGTACTCCCAGTTCCATGTAATCACACTACCTTCAGTTACACGAGCAAAATAAGAATATGAGTCTCAGATGAGCCCACAGGGTCACCATTTTGAATTTAACAATTATATTCCCAGCTGAAGATTATGCCAACAGAATAAAAATGGGCATAATGTGATGAGCTATGACGCTATTCTGTTCAATTTAAACAAGTTTGTAAATTATGCCTTGCATTATACGAATGGATGAAAAAAAACCCTGAAAAAAGCACACGGGAATCTCCGGGTGCTTCCTTATGGTCGCCATTTTGAATTTGTTCATCATTTTAAATCCGGCTGTCAAGATTTAGCTCCAATTGAGATTTAAGTACGGCATGTGATGACCAGTAAGTTTGTGAGCATACCACAACAACAACAACATACCACTGCGATTTACTGAGATTACGTGTCAGGTATATAAATTACCCAAATTGTTAAACTTCATGTTAGTGACCAAGGTTGCAGTACGCTACACATATCGATCGGATATGAAATCGGGTACCGACAGCATTTGAGGTTTCGTTTACCGGAAGTCATTGAATATATCCCACAAAATCATAGACAAATGACCATTCATATCATTATCAATTGAGAATAAATATCGAACTAACAGTATATCCCTTAAAAGATCAACAACAGATAAATTTCAACTAGCACACTCACCTTGTCGGCTTGTGTTCACTGTTGTTGTTCAATGATTCAGCATCAGTTGTTGTTCACCTTCTGGCGTAAAATCCAAGAAACGTGTGAAAAATAAGCGCGCGGTAAACATTACATTCTGAGTAAAATACGGACTCAAAACGGAACCGGAGAAATGCATTCCTGCTAGCACAATCCCGGATTTGACAAAATTGAATTTAATTTCCAAAATGCCCCCCGCCCAGTCCTAAATATTTTGCTTACCCCTTGAGCTAGGGGGTTGAAACTTACCACACTATACCCTTGAGTCAAACCCTACCAGTACAAATAAAAAAAAATCCAATATGGCCGCTTTGATGACGTTATCCTCAAAACAGACATTTCATTAGATTTTTCGATTTTTTTATTTATGTGCTTCCTTTACAAAAACTGCTTGATAAATTAGTAAATAATAGTCGGATGTGAAATAAAATAGCACCGCCCCCCCCCCCAATGAATTCCACGAAATCTGTAACCAAAATGTAACCAAAATCAAAATCTCGGTTATGTCATTCCTGAACAATTTTGCCCATGTTGTTGACCAGTCACTCTCGTTCTTTCATATTCAATCGATTATCGGTACACGTGCATTGCCGGATACATGCCAACATAATTTATATGTTTGGGTCTGTTCTCAGAATGTTTTAGACCGAATAAATTTGAAACTTGTGAAATAGGAAAAATCGCAACTCCTTAATACATGTCTCAAAATGTAATTCCGTCACGCAGTTTTGCTTAACCACATTTATCAATTTGAACTTTACTTGACAGAAATCAGATATAATTTAGTCCAGACGCTCAGGATTCGAATTAAACATCACATGAAATGAGAAACACTAGTGTTAAGGGAATGGTATGTATGTAACCAACACGTCTTCATAAGGTGGTTATACTTCACTGTAATTCGGTCACACGTTATTCGAGTCAGGTGATCAGGTACAAAATAATTGTGTTTCTCATTTTT
>JAVTVY010044301.1:0-21560 GCA_036873755.1 Hanleya hanleyi | reverse complement strand
TACAAACAAGCAGATGAAGCTCATATGAAGTTCATGTTTAAGTAAAAAATCATGGGGCAAGTGGAATGAGGGTGGTGGGGGGGGGTGAAATGCGGGTGGGGGGGGTGAGACTGGTAGGGGTGAGACTGGTAGCAATGAATGGATGCCATTATTCAAAGCACTAGATATAATGGATTTTCTATCTGAATATGTCATTGAGGTTGAGAATGATACAGTGGAGAATTGTACAGTGGAAGGGAGGGAACTCAAGTGTTTCTAAACCCACAAAAGAGACCTGCATGCAAGGCTGCAAATGATTGTTATGAAAAGTTGACCGAGGCTCTCAAATATCTTGAAATACTATAGCAGATATGACTGGCCAAACTAATAAAATGAATTGAGAAAAAATAATCTTCATGGTTTTTTGTGCATTTGAAAAATATTTCCAAATCAAGCTCAGTAGCCCTCAGCTATAAGGCAGCATTGTACTAAAACATCTTGGGAGACTGCTGTGAAAAGGCCCACATTTGGGGTCTCACTTAGAGGAGGCCCTAAACACAGAGCCTGTTCATATTTCATATATCAAAATAATTCTATAGATCTCAGGGATATTTTAAGGCCAAAACAACTGAGTGCTGAAAAATTTTTTTGACTGACTGACCTGTAATCGGCAACAACAACGACGCTCACACGTGGGCTCATTTTCCACAAAATACATCAACTTCAGCTGACGGCTCATGTATCCACTACGCAAATGAGATGTTTATATTCACTACGACTCTGTCAAATAACTCCAGTAGCTTTCAAAAAAGTGGCATTTATGTGCCCATCGCCAGCTCGATTTCAATGTAACGTGTCGTCTGCAACATTGACGAAAATGGCGCTCAAATGATAGCCTCGATCCGAAGTGCATGGTGTGATCCCCAATTCACCTCTAAATTCTATATTTTTCTCTGAATTCATCCATCCTGATTTTCTATCAACCTTCAGACTGAATTCATATCAACATAATAAACAAAAATGCCATTTTCATTTTTAAAATCAAGTTTTGAGGGGAATTCCAGTCTGTGACCTATAAAACATTGGGAAACTCCCTCGTTTTTCCTCCGAAACAGTGCGGAGCATCCTTATAGAAAAAATAAGTGCCTTTGAAATATTTTTTAATCTATCATGTGAATAAAGCAGACAATTCTGAACATTTTGGTGTATCCGGCAAGAAAATCGGATAAAATCTGTCCGAAATATTCTGTATTTCCTATGAGTGTCACTCCGTAGATTTCCAGCTTTGGCAGGACTCCAGCATGAAAAGTCACATATGAACATGTATATGTACACATGCTTGCATTCATTGATGAAAACTATTCAAGAACAGGGAAGTTACCATTTTAAAAGTATTTATCAACCAAGCAGCTTGTACATGTAGCTAGATGGCATAAGTTTATATTATGACGTCACGTCACAAGCCATTTTACTATGACGTGGCGTCACAATTGTGACATCACTGGTGCCATGACAACATCACAACAATGTGACGTCAAAACCAGAAGCTATCAGCTAGACATTCTTCTTGAGCAACAATTAGTCAGGATAGTTACTGCTCTGCATGCAGTTATGGGGAGGAAAAACAAATGGTACAAGAACAGTAACCATAAAAGAAGTAGCCACTTCAAACAGGGTCATGCATCATGGAACATAGATGGAACTCACAATGTAATGGTACAGGAAGATGAGGTAACCAGAACCCTCTACCCAAGTAAACAGATAACCAGACCAGACCCAGTTATCTTTGAAGCTGCCCTGAGAAGTACCCTGCAAGGTCTCCAGCCAACCAAACTAAGGCCTGCAAAACATGAAAATGATGGAGATGACATTGTGACCAATGCCAGTGAGTCCCACAATACGGAAAATGTCATACTTAACCTGGCCAAACTGAGAAATTTCATAGAGGCTTGTATGATGCATGACCTGACCAAATGTGAACATCCTGAGGTAACATTAGACATACCAAAGAGAAGAGGACTATGCATAACACTGCAATCAAAATGCCTGAAATGCGGATTTCACAGCACAGAAATGAATATGTATGAAGTGTGTGAAAACATAGGGCGTGGTCCACCTGCTGGTTGTCTGAATGAAGGCCTAGCTATGGCAGCCACAAAATCAAAAGTGGGGGCATCAGACTTGGGATTTATTTTAGGATGTTTAAATGTCAAGATGACAAACACCAGTTACTTGAGCAGGAGAATAAGTAAACAATGTGACAAGCTTATATCATTGAATCGAAGTGCAATGCTGGAAAATCAGAAATTTGTGAAGCAAGTGACTGAAATGATTGGACAGGGGTCTGGAGTGGTAGTCGAAACTGACACTGCATACAATAACCGAATACAAGCTGGATGGGAAGCTGCAACTGCTTCATTTTGCCCACTTATTGAAAAAACAACTGGCAAAGGCTTGGTCATTGCCATGGAAACAGCGAACAAGCTTTGTATGAAAAAAAATGTGACCACAACAATGGACAGTGTACAAAAACTCACGGTACGGATGAGTCCATGTCATCCACAGAATCTAAATTAGCGATGAAAAATCTGATGACAGTCGCAGACAGCAATATTTTGAAAATAAAATCTGTAACCAGTGATGCTAGTGCACAGTTGCAGAAAGTAACCAGAGACTTTGCAACCAAAACTGGTAATAAGGTGTGCTATTATCAATGCTCTGTGCACAAACTGAGAACACTTCAAAAGAAGATGAACAACGTACATCTGAATAAAATACCTCCTGGATGCGACAAAGGCATTTTTCGCCAAAAGCTGGCAACGTGCATGCGAAAGCGAATACGGCTTGAACTCATACGAATCAAAAAGTATTACAAACAGGATCTATTCATCCAAAAAGCGAAAGCCGCAATTGAGAACATAACTGCATGTTTCAGTGGAAATCATCGAGACTGTAGACAAAAATCATCTGTCTGCCGGGCACATTTGAAATCTTACAGCCCAAAATTCCTGCCCTATGGAAAACACTTAGTCTTGAGCAATGAAGACAAAACAAAAATTGATAACGTTCTCAAGAAATGCTTGTCGCCTGAAATTCTCATGAAAATTTCACGACTCCACACAACAAATCGGTGTGAAAGTCTGAATCACCGTGTATTTACTTATGCACCAAAGAACACCTCATGGAGTAGGAATTTCAATGGACTGTGTCATTCTGCAGTTCACAGCTCCACATTTGGAAAAGGGAAATCAACTTTGCTTTTGGCAGGAGCCCTTGGGGTAAAATATACAAAAGAAGATCCAATCTATCAAAGTATGACACATGGGGATATTTTGGCAAAAAAAAAATGCTGCACGAAAAAAAACATATGCATACATAAAGCAACGGTATTATGCAAGACGTAGAAAAAGCGACAGAAAGTTGCGACAAATGTCTATGTACACACATGTGACTGAAGGTGTTGGTGCAGAACACAGCTATGGGATTAATTTGAACAAGTAAACAGAACTGTAACACAAGTGGTTCTCTTACCTAATTATGCAGTTCTGATAACCACTGTGACCTTTACAACATTTATTATTTCTACAGATATTTCTGTTGGAATTTATGGCTGCTGGTTCCAAACTCAAATGTGAAATATTTATACAAAGCTTACAGTGACACAAATGTGACACATTGTAGGTTTTGTTAGTAAATGAACAGTCATTGGCCAGAAAATAAGCAAGTCTGTGTGCAGTAAATACTTGTTTCTTGCCCCGAAAATCAACTCGAACTATAGGATACAAATCCTTGTCTTTAGTACCATACCATACATGACAACCATGTTCATCAGGAATGAATCTAATTAGTTTTCTAAGCAGAAAGTCTCTCTCGGTCTGTGTAAACTCTGAGTCGTACACTTTTGCCATGTTGAAAAGGTCATATTAGAAATTCAGAACTATGAAAGGAAATCTGAAATTTAGATACAAACAAGCAGATGAAGCTCATATGAAGTTCATGTTTAAGTCAAAAATCATGGGGCAAGTGGAATGAGGGTGGTGGGGGGGGTGAAATGCGGGTGGGGGGGGGGTGAGACTGGTAGGGGTGAGACTGGTAGCAATGAATGGATGCCATTATTCAAAGCACTAGATATAATGGATTTTCTATCTGAATATGTCATTGAGGTTGAGAATGGTACAGTGGAGAATTGTACAGTGGAAGGGAGGGAACTCAAGTGTTTCTAAACCCACAAAAGAGACCTGCATGCAAGGCTGCAAATGATTGTTATGAAAAGTTGACCGAGGCTCTCAAATATCTTGAAATACTATAGCAGAAGCAGATATGACTGGCCAAACTAATAAAATGAATTGAGAAAAAATAATCTTCATGGTTTTTTGTGCATTTGAAAAATATTTCCAAATCAAGCTCAGTAGCCCTCAGCTATAAGGCAGCATTGTACTAAAACATCTTGGGAGACTGCTGTGAAAAGGCCCACATTTGGGGTCTCACTTAGAGGAGGCCCTAAACACAGAGCCTGTTCATATTTCATATATCAAAATAATTCTATAGATCTCAGGGATATTTTAAGGCCAAAACAACTGAGTGCTGAAAAAAAATTTTGACTGACTGACCTGTAATCGGCAACAACAACGACGCTCACACGTGGGCTCATTTTCCACAAAATACATCAACTTCAGCTGACGGCTCATGTATCCACTACGCAAATGAGATGTTTATATTCACTACGACTCTGTCAAATAACTCCAGTAGCTTTCAAACAAGTGGCATTTATGTGCCCATCGCCAGCTCGATTTCAATGTAACGTGTCGTCTGCAACATTGACGAAAATGGCGCTCAAATGATAGCCTCGATCCGAAGTGCATGGTGTCATCCCCAATTCACCTCTAAATTCTATATTTTTCTCTGAATTCATCCATCCTGATTTTCTATCAACCCTCAGACTGAATTCATATCAACATAATCAAAAAAAATGCCATTTTCATTTTTAAAATCAAGTTTTGAGGGGAATTCCAGTCTGTGACCTATAAAACATTGGGAAACTCCCTCGTTTTTCCTCCGAAACAGTGCGGAGCATCCATAGGAATGCATGTACTAACCTGTCTGTGGGTTTTTCCACAATGTCGCTCACCTTCGTGTCTTTTCGGGTACGTCCATACAGGGTCCAGTTTTCGACACTAGATGACCACATTCCGACAAAATGGCCAGTTTTCGACACCGGACGTGCCGCCATCTTGAACCAAAAGGCGGACGCCGCCATCTTGGATATGTCCCATAATGCACCGGGTCAAAATACTCGCTTCTGATTGGCTGAGAACACTCCTGCGCACACCTCCTCATGACCTCCACATGATCCGCCATTTTGTAGCAAAATGTGGGATGCAAAATGGCGGATCATAGGTGGGTCCAAAATGGCGGCATGCCGCCATCTTGGACCCACCAGTCTGGGAGCAAAATGGCGGCATATGTCTATAACATTAGAGTTGATCTACATGCCGCCATCTTGGACCCACCAGTCTGGGAGCAAAATGGCGGTCATGCCGCCATCTTGGACCCACCAGTCTGGGAGCAAAATGGCGGCATGCCGCCATCTTGGACCCACCAGTCTGGGAGCAAAATGGCGGCATGCCGCCATCTTGGACCCACCATGTCCAAAGATCACGCCTCATTCAACCCAACCGGAAGTGACGTCATACAATTACCTGCGCATGCGCAGTGACGAGCCATTAACTTTAAATCCGTAGACCCTACTACTGGTAATAAATAAATATATTTGGTCGAAAACAAAGGTTCGGGGTGGTTTGAATGAATGGTGCGAGAGATACGGGGACAAAACATATACATCCCCGAGTACTAGAATACGAATTAATGAGTGAATTTAGACCAAAAAAAAACATCGAGAAGAACCCGTGGCTTCGATCATGCTCGAAACTGGCGCTCTGGAGAACATTGTAAACAACGGTATATGGATGATGTCATTTGCTATGGAGCCGCATAAGTTTTGCCAACTTTACAACGATCATGAAAAACATTTCAAGGATGTCTATTTTTCCAGCAGCAACAGCGTTGATTAAATTGAACCGCATTGACAAAGCTGCAGATACAGGACTTTCCTCTAATGTTTATTTCGTAACCGCTTATGCTAAACAAGTTTACATTACAAGCGTCTGGTCCGCCATTCATAATTCAGCCGTCGTCCATTAGAGAATTTCCGCGTCCATAATCCAAAGACCTATTCCATATCTCATACAACAGTATTAGAACCAAATTCAAAAAGACGCTCATAGTATACATAAACATAGGCTTGTTTCCTGCAAGAGAGAAGCGGTCATAGTCCTCGACCAAGCTGGACTTCGGGTATTGAACGTCGTGTATTGAACGTCGGGTATCACATTCAAAGCGTGACCGAGATATATACTCTTGAAACGAAATGGAATTCATTTTAATACAGAATAATGGTCAGCGATTTGGATTTTATGGAGAGAACATCATCATGCCTTCTTGGCATCATTGAAAACCGCTCATCTCTTATCGGAAACGGTCTTGTGTTTTTATTTCATACACATTTGCAATTGTCATACGAAATAGGCCTTCATATTATCAATCTTTAGGGAGGCCGGAGTGAAAGCTTACAATTTCAAAACAGATGTGTTGGTCTTTAATCTTACAAATGTTTAGGTCCAAAATTTACGTTCACGTTCACCAAAAATTAGTGTGGATTGGAGTAGACGGGATATATGCGACACATGTGGTTTAAACCGTGGTGTGTAGGTAGACCTGTATTTTAGAACATTTGTTGAACTTTCTCTAAGATGGGTGTTGTGTCAATGTCGATACATTTCATGTCGTCTTAACTATCTCCGTTCCGGTAGTTTTAAGTTTCAAATTGGTATAAATTACAACACATATAAGGGAAGTAGGAAGAGGTGCCGACATACAGACAGAGCCACATGACTTCACAGTATAGTCTTTTGGTTAACCTATTCTAACGCACATACCAAGAATCTAACGATTCGTGATATGTGTTGTATCTCAGGCACGCTTTTATTGTACCTGTTCATGTGGCAACTTGGATGACATGACCACACGGCCCCTAGCACCGCTATAATCGGTATTAGATACAAATCTAGAGAGCTATGATGGAAATGCTCCAACAACTCGTATATTGGAAATTGGTGAGCTGTGTCGCTGTGACAACTCGAAAACTGGGGATTGGTGAGGTGTAAGTAGTATATAGCCGTGATTAACCCGCGCATTGACCTTCGACCTCGGAAATTTGCATATCACGTGACAGAGGTCAAAGGTCAATGAGTGCACTTGAGTTGACCTGTATCCTTTCATCTCGTCTTTGACCTTGGATCATGTTTAGACATGTTAGGGTTGGGGTTTTTTTCCATCACGGGGAGTGCGCATGTGTATGACGTCACTTCCGGTCTGCGTGAATCGGGCGTGACCTATGCATGTACTGTATTTGGGGAATCACGGGGAGATCACGTGATAGTTCAAGGTTATATTGAATGATAGGAATGCGTGTACTGACCTGTTCATCCGGGGTTTACATCCGGGTGACAGAGATCAAAGGTCAATGAGTGCACTTGAGCTGACCTGTATCCTTTCATCACGCCACCAGCTTGCAGGTATGACGTCACTTCCGGTCTGGGTGAATGTTGCGTGACCTGTGAACATGATAGGACACGTACTGACCTGTCTGTGGGAATGTCGTTCACCTTCGTGTCTTTTCGGTGAGGTCCGTGTCTTTTCGGGTACGTCCGTGTCTTTTCGGTGAGGTCCGTATGGGATGTACTGACTTGGTTCTGGGTTTTTTCCATCATGCGGCGGTCACGTGATTAGGAGTGCATGTACGGACTTGTATGCCGCCCATTCATTTGAGTCGGGGACTTGGGGTCCGTACGGAAGGATTTTGCAAGTCATGGGTGGGTGTATGTAAAATGAGGATTTGTCTCGAAAATATAAAAAGCGGAACACGGACTTTGCCTCTAAAATAGGGAAAAGCCCCTCTCAACTCTATCCCAGAGGGCTAATATCGGTCCCTGGCTTATCGGGTTCTGCCTGGAGTGGGCGTATCTAAAATTAGGATTTGTCCCGAAAATATAAAAAGCGGAACACGGACTTTACCGCTAAAATAGGGGAAAACTCCTATCAACCCTATCCCAAAGGGCTAATATCGGTCCCCGGCTTATCGGGGCCTTCTAAGAGAGTGGGGGAGTGGGTGTATGTAAAATTAGGATTTGTCCCGAAAATATAAAAAGCGGAACACGGACTTTACCCCTACAATAGAGGACAACTCCTATCAGCCCTATCCAAAAGGGCTAATATCGGTCCCCGGGCTTATCGGGGCCTGGGTGCATGTAAAATCAGGATTTTGCCAGAAAATATAAAAAACGGAACACGGACTTTACCCCTAAACCAGGGGAAAACCCCTATCAAGGGCGTATGTTGACTCCCATTGACCTTTGACCTCCAGTATAGAGTGCATATATTCACTACCAATGACCTTTGACCTCAAAAATTTGCATATCGTGACCTTTGAAAGCCAATCAGAAGCGAGTATTTTCACCTCGTCTGACTGTATGGAATGCATGTACTGACTTGGCTCTGGGTTTTTTTCATCACGGTTGTGTGCAGGTGTATGACGTCACTTCCGGTCTGCGTGAATCGGGCGTGACCTGGGACTATGGGATGCATGTACTGACTTGGTTCTGGGTTTTTTCCATCACGGAGAGGTCACGTGATAGCTCAAGGTCATTTGAATGATAGGAATGCATGTACTGACCTGTTCATTCATCCGGGGACTTGTTTACATCCGGGTCATTCATTGTGGTGGGTCTGCGCAAGTGTGTGACGTCACTTCCGGTTTCACTAAAACTACCTCCGAACACAGAAGAGTTCCAATTTTCACGTAGGGTCCGGGTTTTCCCCGGCCCGGCCCGGCCCGGCCCGGCCCGGCCGCAGCGCGCGTGCAGGTTGTCCGGCCGCACGCCTGCGCGGCATCACCGGAAGTGCGCGGATAAATTTCGGGTCAAAAGGTCACATCCAGGTCAAAGGTCAAAGGTCCCCCTTCCGGCAAGTCTCGGCCCTATTCGGGACAATAGATAGCCTTTATCCGCCCTTCCGAAGCATCCATGTATAGAGGAGGGTCTCCGACAATATTACCATCTATTTATCCATGTTAAATGACCAGTGGGGAACCCCCAGTTTTCCCCAGAACCGTATTGGCACGAAAAAATACATGAAACCATGGAACTTATAGTAATAAACTTAATCTATAGGTGTTGCACGAGTTTCTACTCGCCGTCTTCCTGGTCTTTACCCTTAACCGCTGACATGAGCTTTAACTTTTAACCTTTAAAATCCGCATGTAAACACACCCATAGCGGTTCCTCCAGCGAGGATGTACTGTGATGGAGGGGATAATAAAAGGATTGACCTGTAATCTTTGTTGTTGTTGTTGCTCTCTTTTGGACTAACCAATCAGAATAGTACGTCTCACGGACTACACCCGTAGAGCTACCTATATGTGCGCATGTGTGACATGGTCTATAAAACACGTCCCTCTGGATCCCACACCCCACATTCCTACGGTTGCACAGCCATGACGGAGATCCATCCCTATGCGACTCGCATTTTACAGCATGTGACCGTGGTTAATTCACTCACGGATTACCGAGCAGTGGTTCGGTCCATATTTGCAGATGGTGACGACAACGAGGGGCGACGCCAGATCCTGAAAGAGTTCACAGAAGCGGTCCTCGACAGAGTGCACTCGATGGAGAGGTGTGCTATCACTCACCACTACTGGACTATGACAGCCATCCTTGATGCCCGGACTATGGACCACGAACGCTCACGCCGGAACCAGCTACGGCTCGTTGGCCTAGTAAATTATGGTCTGTGCCCTATTGACCCTGACGCTGTGGCAATGACAGCGACAGAAAAAGAACGGCTCTTCAGAGCCTCCACAGATGCGCTTATGTGCAACCGATATATACGAGGGTCAGTCACAGTGTGCGTCATTCACCGGTCGTCATTGGGTCAACCATGTCACCGAGGGACCTGACCATAAATACGAGAGACAGTCAGAGTGTGTGTCATTCATCGCTCGTCGTTGGGTCAACCATGTCACCAGTCCTACGAGCCATCCTTCCCTTTACACCCCTGGTGGGGTTACACATCTATGAAGATAAAGTCACCATCGTTAAGACCGTGAAGATGTTTGCTGGTCGCGCGCTGAGGCCGTATCGAATACGGTTACGCTACACCGTGACGGCTGGACCAAATTTAAACGGGTGTTGAGCGGTGAGCTCGACGGAAACCTCATCCACATAGACAATGCCATCTACGTACACCGTGGACCCTTCTTCCCACGCCTGGGCCGTTACCAAGATCCTACGCGAGGCTTCACCCTAGACCCCGATCTGTGGACAGCCTTCGAGAAAGTGGTGCCTATTGTGGACCAGCTGTTTACACCGGACGAACGGTCAGCTGTTCAGTTGGGCTGGGCTCGTGCCCTGAGTGAAGCGGCGGCAGAACCCAATGAACAAATGTCTAGCAATGAAGCGGAGGCAGACGACGATGCCATTGATTATCCGGCTAGACTGTCAGTCCAGTGACATGACCACCCTATCCTTTGATCTCACGGGGTTCTCCCTATAAATACGAGAGACAGTCAAATCTTGTACCATTCACGTACTGATCATGACGGAGCCAGTACGGGCGTATCTCAGCTTGACCCCCGAGGTTTTCCTGCACGTCTATGCGGATAAGGTCGATATCATGGACGAGGTGGGAGACATCTGTGATGCAGACCCTACACAACCGTGCCCGGCTAACATTCGTCTGTCCCGGGAGGGCTGGACCAAATTCAAACGGGTGTTGTCTGGTGAACTGGACGGCGATTTCATCCACTTGTGTCACGATGTGTACATCCGACGCGGCCCCTTCTTTGCTCAATTGGCTAGGCTAGTACAGTGCATTTTACCCTTCACCCTGTTCTATGGTCTGCATTGGAAGATGCCCTGGCAGATGTGGATCAAGTGCTTACGGAGGAAGAGCGGTCATCAGACGAGTTGGACTGGTTATTTACCATGGACAATGTGCTGGCAGAAGCCAACGAAGAAAATCAGAAAGAAACTCCGGCCCAAGATATACCGTTATAAATAAACGATAGAGCCAGGGTCCATCATCATTTGTCACCATGAAGACCTGGGAGAAGGTGTTGGATAACTTATACTACAGTCCCGACAGTCCGGCGGCCTATAGTGCATTGTCGGCTCTCTATCGAGCGGCCAAACCCCAGGGGATACAACGTGCCCAAGTCCGAGATTGGTTAAAAAACAAGACACCTATACCTTACATCGATCTGTCCGTCGCCATTTTCTACGAAACCGGGTCATCGTGGGTGGTATAGATGCCCAGTGGCAAGCGGATTTGGTCGATATGAGCGCCTTTGCCAAACACAACGATGGGAATCGGTATATCTTGACGTGCATCGATATCCTGTCGAAGTATGCGTGGGTGGTACCCATCCGGACGAAAACGGGTGCGAATCTCATAGCGGCGTTCAAGAACATCTTCAAGACCGGGCGCAAACCCTTGTATTTGCAAATCGACGAAGGCACGGAATTCCTCAACAGACCGTTCCAACAGTTTCTGAAAGCCCAGAAGGTGCTTTTCTTCCATACGTACAACGAGACCAAGGCTTCCGTTGTGGAAAGGTTCAACAGGACATTCAAAGGCCGCATGTATAAATATTTCACCTATAAGAATACAACGCGGTACATCGATGTTCTTCCGAAACTTGTGAGTGATTACAATCGAGCCTATCACCGAAGTATAGAGAGAGCCCCCATTACCGTCACCCAACGCAATGAAGCGCAAATCCGGCGTGTCTTGTACCCCAGGCAATCGCAGCGAACGACGAAGGAAGTGTTCAAGGACGGGGACCCTGTACGGATCAGTAAAGTCAAAGGTCAATTTGAGAAAAGTTACTTGCCCAACTGGAGCGATGAGCACTTCCTGATTAAACGGCGCCTACCGACAGCAGCGAGTCTATGAACTGGAAGATCTTCAAGGGGAACCGTTGCTAGGGACGTTTTACGAGACGGAATTATAGTCTGTCGTCAAAACAAAGCAAGACTACTACACAGTGGAGCAGATTTTGAAAACCGAGCGACGCCGTGGCAAACTTTCATTTCGTCAAATGGCAAGGCTGGCCCAGTTCCTTCAACTCCTGGGTCGCGGCCGACCAGGTGAAACGACTATGAAGCCAGACACCACTACCATCATCCTTCATTCCACGTTCGAACATGAACACGGTGCTATGGACCAACAGCAGCTGCCTCTGAACACAGCGTCTCCCAAAACGCGCAAAGCTCAAGTCGGCTTTGTGGTCATAGTGCTAATCCTGCTGAGCGTGTTGTACGGAGGAGTGTTTTACGACGTAGCCTATCTCAGCACTCTACTTAACCAACTTAGAACTCCAGCCACCAGTCATACCAGTCTACAGACCTCTACACCAGTCAACCCCATGATCGAAACGAGCCCAGTCATCACCACTACACCACATGTACAAGCCACATCGAGCTCCACACCAAGTATACAGTCCACATCGAGCTCTACACCAAGTACACCCACTACGTCTCGAAACCCACCGGATTTCATCACTCACAGCGAACCCCCATCGGCAACGGCCACCGACGTTGCTGTTGTACCCACTACCACCCCAGTTCACTCGTACCAAATTTACAAGAGCGGGTTACCACGACAGCGCATACAGCTCAAACCATGGACCCTCGGTGGCAGCATCCCTTCACTTGCGTCATCGCAGGACCGACGGGCTCCGGCAAAACGCACTTCGTCAGGTAAGCTCCTTCAACACGCCGACAGCATGATCACCCCACCCATTGTCCGAGTAGTGTGGTATTATGGAGAATGGCAGGCAGCGTATGCAGCAATGCCCCATATCACGTTCGTGGAAGGCCAACCTAACCTGGCCGATTTGGAACCCGACACCTTGGTGATTCTGGATGATCTCATGGCGGAGACGGATGCGCGCGTCACCCAACTCTTTACCAAAGGTAGCCATCATCGACGGCTCAGCATCATCTACATTGTGCAGAATCTGTTCAGTAAAAACAAAGAACATCGGAACATCAGCTTAAATGGCCACTATCTGGTGGTCTTCAAAAACCCGAGAGACACCACTCAACTGCTGCACCTGGCGAGACAGATGTATCCCGGCCGCACACCGTTTGCGTTGGAAGCCTTTAAAGATGCGACAACCCCTCACCACGGGTATATGCTCTTCGACCTCAAGCAAGCCACCCCCGATCACTTTCGACTACGGACCGGAATCTTTCCTGGAGAGACCCACCACGTTTACATACAAAAATAATGTAAACACACCCACAGTGGCTCCCTCAGCTGGGGTGTGTGTGTTTGATGATGGGGATAATAAAAAGAATTAATACCACATCATGGTTGACTTTGTCTCTGTTCAATATTCAGGAGGTAGCCCGGAAAAGGATAAAAAGAGGAGAGTTGTGGGTTCTAGCATTAGTTGTACATGATGTCTGCGCGAGTACGGAAGCACGCCCCGACGCTCCGTGTATTGAAGACAGCCCCACCCGAGTTGGTCCGAACCATTGTACGCGGTGCGGACCCTGCCCGTATACGCTGTCTGTGCGAGATAGGCAACGTACCACTGACTCCGGCTTAGAAGACCAAGTTGACCAAGCATAAGACAGGTCTCCGAACCCTAGTCCAGAAGCGAGTCTCTCAAACACAAAAGAAAAAGGTGTTACAGAAAGGCGGCTTTCTTGGGGCCATCTTGGCGCCGTTGGCCGCTTCCATGTTGGGTCCAGTATTGAGTGGACTCTTCGGCCGACAATGAACCATACGAAAAAATGGTCCTCGTCGAGCCACGGTTCTTTAAAAACCTCCAATCGCCCTACCCTGTCCCACCTACGGTGAAGACCATAAATACCCTCGATGAAGAGATGCAACAGATCTTACAAAGACCGGGGTTAAGCGACAGTGAGAAAGTACAACGGTACAATGAGACGCCTCAACGGTACATGACGTTCATGGGCCAATACAAAACCCTCTCTACCCCACCGCCACCACCACCACCACGCGACACACCGCCGACCTCAGCACAGCTCCAACAGCCGCCATTACCAGGGGTACCACCCACAGCCCCACAGTGGGTGGAAGATGAAGTCCTGAAGAGTGTACCTGCATCGTTCAAGAAACAAGCTGGCCTGGTATTACAACGGATGAAACAGAATCCTAACATGACTTGGAATGATAAAGGCGAACTACTGGTACAGAATCAGGTGGTCCCGGTACCCACATGACGGATTTAGTGAATGACCTGATGCGTCAACGCAGGTCGCACACGGATCCTCGAGGATGGGAGGTCTTCGCTCAAGGCTTGAAAGACATGCATGTACCACAGGAATTGGTGGGGAACCCCCAGCGCTGGGCCTTTATGCAGCGTGACTCACCGAGTCGTGCACCACGACAGACTCCACAACCTTGGAAAGCCGAGTGGGAACCGGAGTCACCCCCCAAAACACCACCACGGCGGGCACCTACCTTTTCACCCCTTTTACCACGCCACCCCCTGAAACTACAGCCATCAAGATCTAAGTCACCGCGACGATAAGACGGGAGCGGAAGCAGGCCAGCTCAGTCGCCATGTTTTACCTCACCCTACCCAGTAACAGTTCGCTGGATGTGTTTCCTGACAACACCTTGGCCAAGTACGTCACCCAGTTACCGCAACCGTTGCATTTACCTGGACGATGAGAATGTGGACTCGTGGATATCCAATACCCTTACTCGTGGTACAACGTGCGAGCCAATGAAGTGTGGTACGAGGTGACCTACGAAGGGAAAGACACCCGACTAACCCTCCCCGAAGGCCAATACGATACCACCAAGGAGTTCATACAGGGGCTGACAAGGCTGTTGCATATAAGGCTCTACGGGAGGTGACGAATACTTCAAAACCCATCAAAACCTTCCCCTTCAAGAATCACGTGGACTTCGATTACAACGCACACAACGGCAAGGCACAGATCCTCCTCACCGCCAACGTGAGTGTCGTACTGAGTCCTATCCTACAGCAAATGCTGGGTCTCGCTCACCCGACCTACACAGGTCCATCCGAGGACCGTGGCCAGATCCCGATGCATAAGAAGTCGGGTATGTACGGACTCTACGTCTACTCGGACGTGGTAGACAACCACATCGTGGGCGATATCAACACACCTCTGTTACGGGTGGTCCCCATTGAAAAGGCGTATGGAGATCGTCACCCACAGTTTCACCCACATGCTCTACCTGCCCGTACGACAAACCGACATCAACACTATCACGGTGGATATAAGAGGTGACACGGGACGACCGGTGGCATTCCAACGAGGGAAAGTGGTGCTAACACTTCATTTCCGACAAGCACGTTCTCCCTACTTTGCATAATGAAAGTACCTTACGAGTGCGATGCACGTAGCTATATGGACTATTATGCCCAACAGGCCGGGGGTGGCTTTCCGGTCTTTAGCGGTGCACGCATGCAACGAGGACATGGACTGGGGAACATACTCGGGAGCATCGTCAAAACGTTCTTACCCTTGGTGACGCGAGGAGTAAAAGCAATCCGCAAACAAGCGGTACGCAGTGGACTGCAAGTCGCCGGTGATGTCTTGGGGGTACGGCACCCAAAGAAGCACTGAAACGGCGGGCCAAAGAAGCAGGAGGCGTCTTGGTCGCCAAAGTACAACGCACCGTAGGGAATAAAAGACCTGCACCACCGAGACCACGCACCAGTCGACGACCGACCCAGCGACGACGCACATCGAAGACCCAGGATATCTTTTCTTAACCATGTCCTTAATCCACGCAGAGTCTTGCCCTTCCACCAACAGTGAATTTGATTTTTGGACCGTCCTGCCCACACAGACCAGTGCCGAACAAGGATGATGGGTGGAGCATCTCCCGCTCTCCAGCATCAACGCAACAGGGCCCATCGAGTTCACCATCAGTAATGCGGATACGGCCTATGTGGATTTAGCCCATACGTACTTGTATGTGAAAGCCAAGGTCGTCAATGGGGATGGCTCCAGAATCGTCGACAATGCCACGATGGGCCCGATGAATCTCTGGCTGCACTCTATGTTTCAATAGGTAGATATATTTCTCAGCGACAAACTCATCAGTGACTCCACTAACACGTACCCCTATCGGGCCTACAT
This sequence comes from Hanleya hanleyi, assembly GCA_036873755.1. Taxonomy (NCBI): domain Eukaryota; kingdom Metazoa; phylum Mollusca; class Polyplacophora; order Lepidopleurida; family Hanleyidae; genus Hanleya; species Hanleya hanleyi. The sequence continues at coordinate 5,304 of JAVTVY010044301.1, read as the reverse complement.
CGAGACGCTGTTGTCGTATGGACGAGAGGCTAAAAAATCTCAGCTGACAGCCGCTTTATTCTACCAGGACACAGCCCAGCACATGAGCACGGTGGACAATGCGGGATATAACAAACGGAAGGCTTTCACCGCGAACGGTGCCTCGGTGGATCTCATGGGTCGACTGCACGCAGACATTTCCATGCAAGACCGGTACCTCTTGAACAAGATCCCCATCAAAATGCGACTGATACGGGCGCCTCCGACCTTCGCCTTGATGGCCACTGACGTAGACGGGCATGCAGCCGACTATAAGATTGTCATCCAAGACGCAGTCCTGTATGTCCGAAAAGTAAAACCGAATCCAACCGTTCACTTGGGACACATGAAAGCCTATGAAACACAAGTGAGAAATGACTACATTGTAGTCAAAACCTGCGGCAGTGGCAATAATACAGTGAAAGGCATATCAGCGGAGGTAGTGGTAATGGTAGAAAAAACAACATCTGCCAGTGTTTTCATGCCCAGGGAAGTAATTTTCAGCTTCTAACTCACAATTGTAGGAATTGCGTAATAGGTCTGATACCATATATATATATATTCACTTTCCCCGTTCAAAATCCAACGATTTTGACTGGTCCATGCCGTCTATACTGAATTGACAGACGAAGTCACAATTATCGGTTTGGCAATATCTTGGTATAAGTATCGTGTATGCCAAATTTCAAAACATTCAGTTCAGCCGTTGATTTTTGCAAATCAAAAAGGCTTTCAAATATTTGGAATCCAAATAAATTTCAAGGGTTTAGTCATAGCGCAAAAATCTACGCTCTTCAGTCTCCCTTCTCGCTTACGTTGCCGAGCATAATGGAAAGTTTATATTTCCTTAATTTTCAATGAATTTAGTATCAGGTCTATCACTATGGTGAAACTATGGAATGGGGTTGAAGGCTTTATCAAACTGCCCAAGAGGCATAATGACACTTTTCACTATTAAATTAAGGCCTGTGACAGTCTTGATATTCAATTAGAATAATTAATTAAGTTTCTGTATTTGCGTGTGTTATCACCTGCAAACTAAATACCTTGACACTATTTTCCATGCAACGAGTCAATACCAAGACATTAACTATTTCATTCTTAGGAAATATCATCTCATCTGACAAGTTCGACCTTGCCTTTTCGAAGGTAATTTAAGTGGAAAATGTCAGGGCTATTTCACTAAACAAGGTCTGTGTGTAAGAGAATGATGTCGAATTCTCGTTATTATCTTTTGGTACATCAAATTATTGCATTCACGAAAATGACTGCCAAGTTAACGTCAATATGAAAGGTATCTAAGTATTAAAATCAAACTAAAAAAACCTCTCCTGGAAATCAAGGCCCTAGCTTTTGACAACGAGGACAAATAGATCGCTTTTATGGTGAGCATCTGCTAATAAATGACGTCCTTCCATTCGTAAAACTGATTGACAAAGTAACGTAAAGAACGAGTAAATTCTAGCAGAAATGGGCTCTGACTTGAGAGAATGTGTCAAATGCAATATGTTTCTGCCCATTCTGCTGATACACATAAGTATTGAATTTACGGGAGTGATTAATGCTAATCTAAAGGGATTCTGAGTGCCGAAGAGGACAGGAACATCAATACCAACGAAGCAAGGCCTTGGCTTGTGAGAATGAGGATAGAGAGGCTGTGTTCCGAAAGAGGATCATTAGTGGAGCAATATCGTGCACAAATCTAGCCGAATTGTGCACTTCGAGGTAAAAGCATGAAACTTGGCATGATAGTAGCCAAAGATGTCCTGACCATTTTCTGATTAGGACTCATTTTTTTCCAATATGGCCGCCAAATTCAAGATGGCCGCCAATATAATGGTCAAATACAGCAATATGATAATAATACTGTTTATTGTTTTAGTCGAGGTCATGAAACTTGCAGCGATGCTTGTTATTAATGCTCTAGTCCGTTCTCAAGAAAGATCTGTAAAATTATTTTCCAAGGTGGCCGCCAAATTCAAAATGGCGGCCATGATAATGGTCAAATTAGTGGTAAATCATCATATAATGCGTAAAGGATTATGTCTGTATTGTGCACTTAATGTATTGTGCTGAAGCCGAGCAAATAATTCCTGCTATGAATAAACTTTATCTTTCGCGGTAAACTGACAGTCGTATTCAAGATGGCTGCCAGAAGAAACGCATTTTAATATGAAAAAAAAAAGTCCAAGGATCACTTTCTGGGTCTTGGAGCAACGTCGGTCCTCGGAAACATAGTCAGAATTCAAGCTTTGGTCCTCATCTTACGGTTTATACGTGTACACACACGCCCGCACACACACACACACACACGCACACACATACATGATTCAAGTGTGGACAGGCAGGACGGCGGTGCGGCGATTGGTGGCGAGAACAACGTAGGGGAGTTTTTTCGGAGAGAAGGTTTATGAAAGTGGCGGTATACCGGAATTTTCGGCGAAACCAGTTGTGCTAAAAATAGATCGCCAGCTAGCGCACTATCAAAGCAAACGTTCTGACTCTTTCAGCAGTCATTCGTTCAACCACTTACGCCACGATGTTCTCGTGTACCACTTGCTTCAAGTCCTTTACACGCTTGCACGACTTACAACGCCATGAGTCTACCATCCACGATGCTACTGCCCAGTACACATGCGAGACCTGCGGGGATACATTTAATCGCCTGGATAGTTTACAGTGCCATGAACGGTTTCTCCATGAGAAATCCAGGCATCAAATGTAGGGACTGTGGACACCACTTCAGACTACACAGTCAGTTGAGATCTCACCAAAGTGTAATCCATGGACATGCATGCTTGAGGGTTGAGGAAGCCGTGGCGTTCGACTCCATCCTTGAGTCTACTTTTCAAGATCCTGTTGGTGAGTATACATGTTCGATCTGCAGGAAGTCATTTAGCCGTAAGGCTAATCTACGGTGACATCAACGTTCGGTCCGAAGAGCACCCAGCCATGAATGCCAGCATTGCGGTCGAGTCTTCAGACTCCACAGTCAGTTGAGCCCCATCAATCCGAAAGACAACCACAGTTTGTGTTTCATTTTGTGTTCCATCCATGACTTACACTAATACTTTTTCTCATGGTCGGCTCCTGATTGAACAAGAGCCGTCTGAGATCAGCACAATTAACTTCTGATTTGAGAAGAGCAGCTGACTATGCGGCCAAGACACGGACAATAACATAAGTGAATAGTAAACACACCCATAGCGGCTCCCCCAGCGTGGGTGTGCTCTGATGGAGGGGATATTAAAATGATTGACCTGTAATCCTTGCTGTTGTTGTTCTCTTATTTGACTAACCAATCAGAATAGCACTTATCACGGACTCGTAGAGCTACGTATAAGCGCACATGTGTGATATCGCCTATAAAACACGTCCCTCTGGACCCCACACCCCCATTCCAACTGTTGCAGAGCCATGACGGAGACCCATCCCTATGCCACTCGCATTTTACAACATGTGACCGTGGTTAACTCACTCATGGGTTACCGAGCAGTGGTTCGGTTCATGTTTGCAGATGGCGATGACAACGATGCTCGGGCTATGGACCACGAGCGCTCACGCCGGAACCAGCGACGGCTCGTGGACCTCGCAATGGTCTTTGTTCTATAATTTGAACCTGACGCTGTGGCTATGACAGTTCTGTCTTCCAGCGACAGAAAAGAACGGCTCTTCAGAGCATCCATGTCTTCCGAAAGAGAAACGGCTAACTAAGCACGATGTTCACACACACAAACACACACACACACACGCGCGCGCACACTCACTCACTCACCATCGTTAGTGCATCCATGCCTTAAGATGGAAGTTGGGCACGCCTCACGAGCAATTTGGACCACGGATGGTCCATCTCTACCCCAAACACCTTCCTTCACACGCCCACTTTGGATACTACTCCTATTGATGACATCACCAATGATGTCACAGATGGCATGGACATCCCTTAAGTCGTGGTCTACACACCAAGGACTTCACAATGACGCCTCATATGACGCATTCGGACCAAGAATGGTCCTTCAATCGCTCAAACACACTCCCACGCACGCCCTGAATGACATCTTGATATTACTACTGCCCAACTGAGCATGCGTAGCGCAGTGCGACTTCCAACAACAAGAGTTCAATTGAACCCAAAATACGCCCGTAAAAAATACAGTCGATAAACAACATTTTTATCTCCTGAATGTTGTTATAGACAAAGGTTAACCATACAAATGAACCTTCCTGGACTGTATGTTGTTCGTATTGTTGCATTTGTCATAATACTGTACATGTGTGAGCCATCATTGTTGTATAAGTGGTGTAGGCAGGTTTGGAAGTCAGATCGGGGAGAGGGGGGTATGCATCAGTAACTTTAAAACAAGATTTGTGTTACTATAAGCTGCAAAAGTAAGCTCATCAGCCTGATGAATGGGGCCAAACTAGCAGTAGGTGCCAAGTATTTCAGACTAAAATCAAGAGGAGTATCTGAAGAAAACATCAAATCAGCTCAAAAACAGTTTGTGCACATCTACAATGTACACATGGTACCGATCATATGTACCAAATTTCAAAGAATCCATAGAAAAGTCTGAGACGAGTTGTGTTCAAAATCATGGGGAGTAACTTTTCAACTTGAAAAAAGTGTGTGCACATGTGCACTTGGCACCAATCATGTGTACCTAATTTCAAAAGAATGCAATGAAACCCCTCGGATGAGTTTCGTTCAGGACTGTAGGTGCCAAATAAAAGGATTCCAGGCTAAAATCAAGGGGGGTAACTCAAGAAAAAGTCGAATTGGCTCGAAAAAAGTTCATGCGCATCTACACATGATACTGATCATGTGTACCAAATTTCGGAAGAATCCATTTGAAAACTCTGGGACGAGTTGCATTCACGACGAAGACAGTAGCTGAGTAGGTGCTAAATACAAGGATTTCAGACTAAAATCAAGGGAGTAACTCAAGAAAATGTTGAATCGGGTCAAAAAAACATGACACCGATCATGTGTACCGAATTTCAGAAGAATCCATTGAAAACTCTGGGACGAGTTGCGTTGATGAAGACAGTAGATGCCAAATACAAGGATTTCAGACCAAAATCAAGGGGAGTAACTCAAGAAAACATCGAATCGGACCGAAAAAAGTTTATGCACATCTACACATGGTACCGATCATGTGTACCAAATTTCAGAAGAATCCATTGAAAACTCTGGGACGAGTTGCGTTGACGAAGACAGTAGGTGCCAAATACAAGGATTTCATACCAAAATCAAGGGGAGTAACTCAAGAAAACATCGAATCGGAC
>JAVTVY010044300.1:0-20276 GCA_036873755.1 Hanleya hanleyi | reverse complement strand
TCGTGCCATCGTACCATCGTACCATCACGCTTCGGAAGAGTTGTTCAATTCGCTGGATCAAACGAAAGTCATGCGCAAACAAATGATATTGATCGATTTTTAATTGTTTTCATCGTACCATCGTATCATCGTACCATCGCGCTAGTAAAAATAGGGCGATAGTTCGATGATACGACATGGCAGATATCAGCCACCATAAGAATGACAGTATCTTCACTTTGTCTCACAATTCCATGATGCAGCCATGACCCAGTTACTCTGATCAGTGGATTATGTGAATACTTCTTGCATTATTTGTACAATAAATGGTGTTACAAGGAGAGCTAACCGTAATTGTTATTCCGGCGTATTAGAATGGGTATCAATTGTTTTACAATTTCCACTTGCAGGGCAGATCTCGAACATACCAATTTGAACATTTACCATCAACTCCCAGGAAGAGTACTGTTATGGGAAATGTAAAAGAGGATATATAACTTTCAATAACGAAACAATTGATCGTAAAGTATGATATGTTACCTTTTTGAAACACGCTTGCTGCTGATGCTGTTAATGATTGAAGCACGATGGGCCATTCATGAACATCATTTGCCGTATTATGTAACTTTCTTAGAGTGCCTACCTACCTGCTTGTTTCATAAATAACTGACATGACATTCATACATATTATCCCGACAAGAACAGTTCGAAGCTTATAATTATTTGATTTTTTCACTTTTACGTACAAACGTTTTGCTACCCCTCCCCCGTCAACACACACACCACCCACAACCTACATACAACACGTGTTAGATTTGGGGGGGGGGGGGCTGTCGGGGGCCTAATCGTGTATTTGCGCCTAATCGTGTCAGCGCCAAATCGTGTAACCAAATTGCGCCTAATAACGTGTTGCGCCTAATCGTGTAGAAAATTTGCGGTTAATGGTGGAACTGCGCCTAATCGTGTACGAAATTTGCGCTTAATTGTGGAACTGCGCCTAATCGTGTACGGAATTTGCGCCTATTTGTGTAAATGCGCCTAATCGTGTAAGGAGGCTGCGTCTAATCATGTAACTGCTCCTAATCATTTGAACGATCTTGCGCTTAATTTTGCGTTGCGCCTAATCGTGTAAAAAAATCGTGTAGGAGATTTGCTCTTAATTGTGGAAATGCGCCTATTCGTGTGAGAAATATGCTCCTAATTGTGGAACTGCGCCTAATCGTGGAAATCATTCTGCGCCTAATTATGCGTTGCGCCTAATCGTGTAGAAAATTTGCGTCTAACTGTGGAAATGCGCCTAATTGTGTATAGAGGCTGCGCCTAAACGTGCACAACGTGAAGACATAAGTAGTATGTAAAGGACGGATAATGTCAACTTGACCTTTCGTCATTTTTGGCGAGGTCACGTGGAGATCACGTGATCAAGAGGTCAAGGTCACTATAGTTCCGGAACTTCCGGTCACGTGACCTTTGGGGCATACATTCCTCCGCGGTGATGCGGTCTGGCGGTGATGCGGTCGCGCGGAAAAAGCATCGGCGGACAGAATGTAGTCCCAAATAAGGGGAAATTCTCCGGCAATCTTCGCCAACCTTCGGGACATTTTGGGGGCGAGAGGAGCTCCTACTCAACCGATTGGGTCGAGTGAGGTGTCAAAGTGGAGCGCTCGTCCAGGGCGATCAAGTCATGGGTGCCTGCGAATTGATGATTTGCCCCAAAAATATGAGAAGCGGAACACGGACTTTATCCCTAAAATAGGGGAAAACTCGTATCAACAAGGTCCAAAAGGGCTAATATCAATCTCCGGTTTATATGGCCTGCCTATCAAGTCATGGGTGGGTGTATGTAAAAAGAGGACTTGTCTCCGAAAATATAAAATGCGGAACACGGACTTTACCTCAACAATAGGAGAACGATTCGAACATTTGCATCTATAGAGCAAAATGACTGTATGGAGTATGGGGGTGGTCATTGTTTGTGGATTTTACTGTGGGTTGTGGGGTCTTGTTTTCTTCGTCTCACCACGTAAAACACGATGGGAATGGTCCCGGAGCTAAGCGGTGAAATTTTTCGAAAAATTCCGGTACCGGGTAGGTCTGTATTTTGGCCCATACTTGCTCAGTGGATAGGTCTATACTAGAAAATTTACTCCTGGACATTGCGATATGGGTTGTGGGATCTTGTTTTTCACGTCTCACCACGTAGAACACGATGGGCGGGGTCCCGAAGCTAAGCGGTGAAATTTTTCGAAAAGTTCATGGAGGTCTGAATAGGCCCATAGGCCTGCTAGCTCAGTAGATAGGTCCATACTGGGCAATTCGCATATGTTCATTGCGATATGGGTTGTGGAATCTTGTTTTTCACGTCCCACCACGTAGACCACGATGGGAGGGGTCTCGAAAATGAGCGGTAATTTTTTTTTGAAAAGTCCAGGTACCGGGTAGGTCTGTATATTGGCCCATACTAGCTCAGTGGATAGGTCCATACTGGGAAATTTAATCCTGGACATTGCGATATGGGTTGTGTGATCTTGTTTTTCCCGTGTCGTCAAGTATAACACGATGGGCGGGGTCCCGAAGCTAAGCGGTGAAATTTGTTTAAAAAAGTCACTGCGCGTTTGTGTAGTGTTTAAATAGTGCTGGGTGGACGTTTTGGGGTCTAGGTGAGCCCCTAATGGTCCGATGGTGTCGTATGAGGTCTTATTTTGAAGCCCTCGTAGAGGAGCATCCGACTGGACTAATGTATCGTCCGGTTTCTTTATTCTGCGCATGCACAATCTGGTCGTAGTATAGAAAACAGACACTCTTGGGGTGCGTGGTGGTGTGTTTGGGGTAGAAATGGACCACTATTGGTCCAAATGAGTCGTGGGATGTGTCAAAGTGAAGCTTTTGTGAGATGGAGTCAGAATGGCGTGCTTTTTATTGCAAGTCGCGTCAATCTGCGCATGCGCATTTGGGTGTAGTAAGTAAAGTGGTCATTTTGGGGGTACGTGGAGGTGTGTTTTGGGTAGAGAGGGACCATCCTTGGTCCGAATGCGTCGTGTGGGGTGTCATTTTGTAGCTCTCGGGGTGTAGACCCCGACTTGAGGCGTGTCCACGTCATCTGGGACATCATTGGTGACGTCATCAGTAGAAGTATTAGTGAAAGCGGGCATTTTGGGGTGTGTAGGAAAGCGTTTGGGGTAGAGATGGACAACCCTGGTCCGAATGCGTCGTGTGAGGCGTCACCTTGTATCAACGCCTGCCAACGTCAACCTTAACGCTTCAACGCCCTGGTGAATTAGCCCTGAAGCTCTGAGTTTCTAGATAGTCCATGAAATTGACACTAATTCATCGAAATGCGGTGACACCCCCTCAATCCTATCTGGCCTGGGATTTTTGGGACCTGTCGTGGCCTGGGGTGGGGAACCGAAATGGACCCCCAATTTATTTGTCTTACCCTTGAGCTAGAGAGCTAAACTTACCACACTATACCCTTGAGTCAAACTCCAACAGAAAATGTAAACAAATCCAAGATGACCGCTTTGATGACGTCACAGTGACGTCATTTTCAAAAACGACATTTTTTGGTCGATTTTTTCGGTCAGATTTTTCCGAATTTTTTATTTATGTAATTTCTCCGCAAAAACAGCTTGATAAATTAGTAAATATTTATGTGATGTGAAATAAAATAGTTTTTGCCCACTTTTCATCGCAGAAAAGCAGAAATTTTGAAGAAATATGACAAAACATCATCTTTCTGGGACCCCACATGGCCGCCATCTTGAATTTACCCATGATCCTTCCCTCGGGGGTCATGCAAATAGGCTCAAAATGACCCCAATATGATAAACTATAAAGTCACGAAGTTTCAGCTTTTCAGGTCATGCGAATAGGCTCAAAATGACCCCAATATGATAAAATATAAAGTCACGAAGTTTCAGCTCTCTATTTCTTGTCGTTCCGGAGATAGCGCAGAAAGTTTGGCAGGGCGGAGATTCGACCCCCCCCCCCCCCTATGCCAGGTAGGGTTAACGCCCATGATGTAGACCGGTGAGAGAACAACAACAACAACAAGGGTACAGGCCAATCATTTTATTATCCCCTCCAGTACATCAAACCCAAACTGGGCGAGCTGTGTTGGGTATGTTTACAATACAAGCTGCCTCTTGTCCAATCAGAGGCCGCCATTTGGCGCTGCATCTGTCATATTCGTTCATGCCCGTTAGATGAATTCTCGGTTGCTCTTGTCCAACCAGAAGTCCCCATTTTAGAAAGTTCTATCTTCGGCCATGTTCGCTCTGATCCGTTTGTTCTAATCGTCGTCGGACAGGCCAGGATACCGTTGTGGCAACATATCCTCAAATGGTTGTTTGCGCATTCTGAGTATCTATCAGTGCATGGGTGAATACATTCATCCGATGGGGTGGTCGGTCACTTTGGTAACGAAAAACGTGACATTGGTCACCCTCTCTACGACCCGTTGGGTGTTGGGGCTTTGTTGTTGGGCCCATTCCAACGCATCCAATTGGTCCACTTGATCCCGCACGGGCTCTAGCGACGCCCTATCCGTGATGGTAAACGGTTGATCAAATAGCCGGATGTTACTGATCGGGTAAAAGTATCTGACTTGGTCTGTCTCATTATGCTGCAGCACATAACGCTAGATTCAACTTCAAGGCCGTAGTTTGATCGTTGAAGATGGCTTCCACGTATTTGAAGAGCCGACACAGGGACTCTAATCGGAAATTGTAGATGTCTAGTAGCAGGCGATGACGGTGGAAACATCGTCGGATCATAAACCAATGGTCCCTGTAGATGTCACTTAATGGATGGGAGTCCGGTAAGTGTTCACTGGGGGCATCCACGGGATCTTGCTGGAAATGCTCGAAGTCGTCAGTCGTCAGTCACCGGTGTCCGGCTTGATATCTAGGCCCGCTTCCACTATAGGCAAAAGCAAACTGGGCATGGGCTCGGTACTCGGCAAGTGTTGGGTGGGTGGTGTCTGCATACGTTTCATCTCAGTGGGATCCTCTTCAGTGGGAGTGACCTTCCTGGGCTCCTCTTCAGTGGGAGTGACCTTCCTGGGCTCCTCTTCAGTGGAAAGTTGTCGCCCATGCCGTGGTGATGGACAATGAATCAAACGCTGGTGCCGTCTTAACTGATTGAGCCGTTTGAAGAGTTGACCACATTCATTACGTTGTTCCCTCGCGCCCTCGTAGAGTGAGCGTTCGTGGCGCCGTAAAGCATCTTCCCTATTAAATGATCGTGCCGTCGCAAATCTTCGGGGCCACTAAATGGCTTCAGGCAGGTCAAACAAGAGAACATTTCGGCTGCGTATCAGAAAATGCTGAACATTCCCACCTACCGCCTCTTTATAAGCACGCAGCCCGCAAGAACTGCCCTACGTTGTTCTTCCCAACAATCAGCTCATCGCTGCCCTGTACACTCGGGTGCGCTCTTGTGACATGTCTAGCATTGCGTTATACAATATATTTCCTATATTATACAATATCTGCCCGGTATTATACCATATCTGTCCAGTATTATACAATATCTGTCCTGTATTATTCAATATCTGTCCTGAACTATACAATATTTGTCCTGTATTATACAAAATATGTCCTGTATTATACCATATCTGTGTTGTATTATAATATATCTGTGATATATTATACAATATCTGTCCTGTATTATACAATATCTGTCCAGTATTATACCAAATCTGTGCTGTATTATACCTTATCTGTCCTGTATTATACCACATCTGTCCAGTATTATACAATATGTCCTGTATTATACCATATCTGTGCTGTATTATACAATATCTGTCCTGTATTATAGAATATCTGTCCTGTATTATACCAAATATGTTCTGTGTTATACCTTATCTGTGCTGTATTATAATATATGTCCTGTATTGTACCATATATATCCTGTACTATACAATATATGTTCTGTATTATACAATATCTGTCATGCATTATACCATATCTTCCCTGTATTATACCATATCTGTCCTGCATTATACTAAATCTGTGCTGGATTATACAATATTTGTTCTCTAATATATCATATCTCTCATGCATTATAACACATCTGTCCTGTATTGTACAATATTTGTCCTGTATTATACAATACCCATGTCCAGTTTGCTTGTGTCAACAGTCGAGGAGGGTCTAGATATCCAGCCGGACACTGGTGATACTGTTCCACATACGCCTGACGACATCGAGCATTTCCAGGAAGATCCAGTGGATGCCCCCAGTGATCTCTTACCGGACGCCCATCCATTAAGTGACATTTACAGGGACCATTGGTTCATGATCCGTCGATGTTTCCACCGTCATCGCCCGCTACCAGACATCTACAATTTCCGGTTGGAGGACCTGTCTCGGCTCTTCAAGTATGCGGAAGCCTACTTCAACGATCAAACGACGGCCTTCAAGTTGAATCTGGCGTTTGGTTATGTACTGCAGCATAATGAGACAGACCAAGTCCGATAATTTCACTCGAGCAGTAACATCCGGGTATTTGACCTACCGTCACGGATAGGGCATCGCTAGAGACCGTGCCACATCAAGTGGACCAATTGGATGTGTCGCAATGGGCCCAACAACAACGCGCCAACATCCAATGGGTCGTAGAGAGGTTGATCGATGTCACGTTTTTCGTTACCAAGCTGACCGACCACCCCATCCGATGAATGTATTCACCCATGCACTGATAGATACTCAGAATGCGCAAACAACTATTTGAGGATATGTTGCCTCAACGGTATCCTGGCCTGCCCGACGACGATTAAAACAGACGGATAAGAGCGAACATGGCCGAAGATGGAACTTTCAGAAATGGTGACTTCTGATTGGACAAGAGCAGCCGAGAATACATCTAACGAAAGAAGGAGTATGACAGATGCAGCGCCAAATGGTGGCCTCTGATTACTTGAGGCTACTTGTATTATAAACATACCCAACGCAGTTCCCCCAGCTTGGGTATGATATACTGGAGGCGATAATAAAATGATTGATCTGTCATCATTGTTGTTGCTGTTTTTCTCTCACCGGTCTACATCATGGGCGTTAAGGCGTAACGACAGGCGCTGACGGGCGTCACCGCATTTCGATGAATTATTGTCAATTTCATGGACTATCTTGAAAATCAGAGCTTCAGGGCTAATTCACCAAGACGTTGAAGCGTTCAGCATGCGTTGATACTCCTCACATGACCCATTCGGACCACGGCTGGTCCATCTCTACCCCAAACGCTTTCCTACACACCCCAAAATGTGCGCTTTCGCTAATACGTCTACTGATGACGTCACCAATGACGTCACAGATCACGTGGACTAAATAAACACAGGTAAACATCTTACCATCCCAACTCCTGATAAATATGACAAAACTTGATAGTTCATTTCTAAACAGGAGGTTAACATCTTCGAAGAATGCTTAGCAAGTCGTACCAAGTTTTAAGAACATCCCGTCAAAACTCTAGCAATAGTTGATTATACCATTGTGCTCCATCATTTTCATGCTTATACAATCTCGTTGGTACAGAAAGAGAGAGATAAAAAAAAACCACTTAATCCCTCCCGGCCTACATCGTACGAACCGAGGCGTATAATTTGCAGTGATCTAACAGCAATATCTTTATCGTTTATTTTATCGCGTGTCCATCCAGAAGTCCGACGCAATTTGACGGAAACAACAACAACAGCAGCAGCACACATGTATGGTTGCAAATCAAGTTAAATGCTATAATATTATGACGAGACATACTGCCCTTTTCGTCAGCACCATATGATGGCCTTTAATCTGCAGAACTGAAAATACCCGGTTCTTCCCCAGCTTTAATGTAGATGCATGCTGTTGATGTCTCGTTGAACGTGCTATATAGAGGTACATTTTTAAGACATAAGTTCTCCATGCAGTGGTATTTACTTTTAGTGTTCGCGACATGTGGATTACAGGACAAAGGATCATTCCTGCTCAAGAGATGCTCTTGCTGCTATAACCGCTCCAAGCTCTACCAGGCATTCATTATGTTCTGCTTCGCGCCTTTCCATTTAGCGCTGTCAGGGTCTCACGGACAGTGACTGAGTTGACCCGAGGTCATCTGTTGCCACAGTAAACGAATATGGCGACCGTCTAACTGGGCGAATTGATATCAGCTGCCATCCACCGATATATATTTCCGCAGCATATAGTTCTAGGGAAATTTTAAAAAGCTGCCTTCAAACTGTGTGACACTGGCGTTTTGAAGCACATTGGATAACTGTTAAGTGTATTTCAAGATAAATATATGTTTTGCGATCGGTAAAACAGTTAGATAAAACAGTTCCTGGTTTCTGTAAGAATCCTGCAAAAGATGGCGAGACCCCTACAGGGCTAAATGGAGCGTAGCGCAAAGCACCCTGGGAGAGGATGTAAGCGCTCATGACCTTCCCCGCTTTGGCGGAAGTTAGCAATGCAATCAGCAAATGAAGTACTTAAGAACAAGGTAATCTGCCGGAAATTAGTCGAGCTGTTTGGAAAAGATGATCAAGACAGCCACCTTCTATATACAAACACTCGGCTTGCACTGCAGTATGGGTTTTTCTCCTTTTTCTCCGTTCACCGCAATAATAAAGACGCATAACTTCTGATCATCTGACATCGCCGAAAAAATGCCTCATTTACCTAGATTTAAACCTCATCGACTTCTGAATTCTCTCATTCAGCTCCAAGTTCTGTGTCGTTCTCTTGGAAATCAGCCCATACGGGATAAGAGATAATGGATTCAAACACCGGATGCCTATTTTTCTGAAGCGATTATGTCCGAACCACAGGCAAAAACTCACCGAATCACGAAAAGTCGCAACCTGCATTGTCATAAATGGTCCGAAACTAAACACTTTTACATCTGTTTGTTATATCCTTCACATGTTTGTCAATACTTCATCATATAAAAGAAGTTTACAATTTCACAGATAGTAACAAATGTGGTTATAGAAAGAAGCAATACCCAACTCCAGAGAAAACAATTATGGCCGTGGCAGAACAAATCTGGTGAATTCTGCTGAAATTTGGCCTCGTCATACATAATGCCAATTAAGATTTGTAAGAATATGTTCAGCACTGACATCGCTGAGAAAATAAGCCCTAATATAATGCCCAAGTACTGAATGCCAAATTTCATTGAAAGCATCACCGATGGCAGCAGATGTGCAATAGCCAAGCCGATCGCACATAGAATGGTTACAACATATGCTGTAATAATGTCATCACTCATAATGGCTAGTAGCATTGCAGCGATGAACAACGCATAGCAGAGAAAAAGAAAAGAAAATCCAAAAGTTATCGAACGAAACCTGTCAAATATGAAGCCAGTCGAAATTCTAACGAAAACCACCATTGCCGTTAACACATAAACTAAATATAACGGTTGATCAAAGTTTATACTTTTTGCGAAAGTGGTTATATTATTCAAAACTGCGTATTCGCTGGCGAAAAATGATACAGATGGCCAGAAGAGCAAGTGGAAATCTAGAGATCGAAGCATTTGTCTCAAAGACATCGTAGTGCTTGGAGCTGATTCATTCGCAGTTTCTCCGATTGTTGTTCCAAAATCACTTACTGAACTGGAATCTCTCAGGGGAATTTCCTCCGCTGTGTCTTTTGGTGCATAGGGCTTCTGAAATACGAAACACATCGGAAGCATAACAATGTTTAAAATCGATATCGTAAAGAAGAAAGAAACTAAATCTTGATTTTTTTTGAAGAAATACTGATATATGGCAGCGAAGAAAATCTTTCCGAATGCGTTTGATGCCATGTAGAGCCCCGTAACTTTTCCACTTCTCTTCTCACCGAAATTGACGATACCGACAGCGATGAAGGTGAATAGGGCCATTGCGTTTCCCGAGCCTAGGGAAGAAAAATGGTATGGCAGCATCAAACCACAGAATATGTGCATGCGCAACAAGGGATAATCACCACCACACTAATTGTGCTCAATTCTATCAAACAGTTACGTCAGCTAACGAAATATAAATTAGTTCGAATAATGTATACACAACGGAGTGAAAAGGCTTTCCAACAGCAAGATTAGGAAATTCTCGACCACGATGACTGGTACAGGTATTAAATCGAAATCAATATAGTTTGGGATTTTCTTTTATAGCTTTGGTCGACAAACTACGCACAATGAGATTCGAATAGTACACCATTTCATACAGCCTTTCATTAATCTACACAAATTCTCGGGAACGTTATGAGAATGAACAACGTTTTTTTTAAAATATCTATGGTAGTCTTTTCGAATTTAACAAAAGGTTTGCAGCCATGTTTTAGTACATGTACGGTGCTCTTCCATCGTGAACATTATTTATTGGCGTAACACGCCATTGTATGCTTGCTGAGAGTTTTCATTGCGGACGAATACACCCTCTCGCACAATTGTCCATGGCCTTGAAATCTGAGGACCCTGGACGATGGATTATGTTTTTAACACAATGGATTTGAAGGAAATCCACTAACAAGCGAATCTAATGAAAAGGTTCTTCAATACCATGCCTTGTATATTTTTTTCTAACGCCACCCGAACGCAAACTGTTATTTTTCTCCTGCATGCATGCAGTCCTGAGACGCGCCCTAGTGGCATTTTCTTGATAGGTAAATTTAGGTTATCCATAGAACTTTAATTGCGATTCAAACATTAAATCATATAACGCTTTTTGGTAACTCTCTTCTGTGTATACAATTGGCACTACACCTTCGCCGCACACAAGCTGTCGATTTTATACCCTCACACATCATATTTGACGAGAACACCAGGCGACGACGTTGAGCACTTGAACTTCTTTACATATTACTTGTTCAGCGATATTGATCAGCGATACGGATTTGATATTTTTCGAATTTCATGAAGTCTTGTCAGCATAATTCAAAACTGTTGACAGCTTCTCTCTTGCAGGAATCTAGCCTATATTTACTTTTTTTTAATTTGATGCAACTGCTGCTATATGGAATAGCTTTTTGGATTATGGACGCGGAAATTCTTTTAATGGACGACGATTGAATATTGAATGGCGGACCAGAAGCTTGTATTGTATCCTATGTTTAGCAGTGTCCGTGGCACCCTTCGGTTGTTCGTGTATCTGGATGAAAAACTATGGCCCCTTCATCAAACCCCAAAGAACACACAATTACAGGCTGTTCGGATATGTCAAAGGATGTTCACACTATTATTGACAGAATGAGACAATTTCTTGATTTACGGGTTAGAAATCCTAGTGGCGTTTGACGCCAGCAAGTGACGTTCGAAGCAGAAAAATAGCATATCCAGGATCACTCAACCGCTGAATGTGGTCTCAAATAGTTCAAATAGGCTACCACCGTCACTTCCTCTGGGGAAAAAAACGCTTATTACTCCAACTGATATAGACTAATGGTCATATGAAATGGTACACCGTTCAACAGGGTAGGACGATCCTGCTCTACAAAATGGAGGTAAAAAAGGTCGTTTTTACTCAATAACATTTTATTCCTTCTTAACCAAGGCTTCAAAACTTCAGGCGCATTAATATATCTATTGTTTCATGTCCTAAAATTAATTTGCCATTTGAAGAACCATGCAGTCAGTGTTGTTTCAACAGCGTGACAGATATCTGGCCTGATATTATGCAAATTAGATAGATGACAATATATTTTTTACTACCATTTGATGGTGACATATATACGTCTGTGTGCCCCTCAAGAGGATTTTGATTAATTCTTTATGTGAACTGATTTATTGAGCAAAAACAGCCTTTTTTACCTCCATTTGAGAGTGCCGGATCGCTCTAACCTGTTCAAATTATAATGCAGGTAGATAGTCAACAAAATATCAAGAGAAGAGGGATTCACAAACCGCCGACAGAAAAACACCAGGATTAATATGATGCTCCAAAACTCTGTTATTCTGTCAGAGTTTTGGATGTTTCGGAAATGCACCAGACACTGTGACCAAGACAGACATCAGAAGAAGAGTCTCTCACCATTCGCGTCGAATGAACTATTCAAGTTGCATCTATATTATCATTAGCTCGTTTGAGAGGTACACTACATTCGCCTGTTGGGATGAATATGCGGTTGGTATGAACCTGAGAAAGAGCGTAGTCAAAGATCGATCCATCTTCTCTTAAAGCAGTTATCATTATACAAAACAATATCAATTCCTGGTTCGGTGCGAGTTCAAATGTCTCTCTTCAATGATGTACATCAGCGCGTTTTGCTCTGTCTCTTTCTCACATCACAGTGACCAAAAGCCTTGTGGTACGCCCGTATGCTTTTACATTTTTGTTAAGATATTGTGAAGTGATAAATAAATTATTATACTCGTGGTAATTATAAAGATCGTTTCAGGTGGGTTTTATCAAACTCGTGGAATAAAAACCAGATAAAGTACCACTCGTATTGATAATCTATCTCACACTCTCTCCCCCTCTCTCACTCTCTCAAATCTCCCTGTGTTTACATGGCAAGACAATACAGAAGTATGGCTGGTTGAAATAGCACATACACGGCCAGGTAGAATATCTCACGAATGAGCGCGTGATGACGAAAACACATTTTTAGAACAGTTCCGTTCACTACACGCTTATCAGTCATTTCGACCCACGTTAGTTCCCCGTTTAGCTACAAGGTGTCGCTCAACACTGTAGTCACGTGATTACACAAGCGTGGACCGGATTGTTCCATCGTGGGTAGGTCGCACACCAGCAGCAGCTAATCTGATTAACAAGTGATTCAGACGAAGCACGTGTCCAGTTGAAGAGAGAATTTAACGGCAAAGGGATCCCTGACGATATATAATCAGACTATCCAGTTTTATTGAATAAACTTCAGCGATAGCCTGTCCACGACAACTCGGCCAATTTGAATAGAATTTGCAGGAAAAAAATAAGAAAAATCAAACAATTAGCCGATTCACTCCATTTTAGTATATGATTGTGCCGAATGTTTCAAGCTCATAATATAAATGAACCCAATACGGCATCTTGTATACATGTAGGACCATTTTTCATTCGCCATGACTATGTGATGTATCCATAGCACATGGCCAAGGCACCTTTAAAATTTTGCACCGAACGTCTTTTAGGAGGTCAGCGGATTGTTGCATAGGAGGCCATGCCTTTGACTTTACAACGAATATCATATGGATTAAGAATACTGATCAGCGATACGGATTTGGTATTTTGGAACATCATGATGTCTTGCCGGCATCATTGAAAACTGTTGACCGCTTCTCTCTTGCAGGAAACTAGCCTATGTGTATGTATACTATGATTGTCTTTTTGGATTTGGTGCTAATGCTGTTATATGGAATATGGAAAAGGTCTTTGGATTATGGGCGCGAACATTTTTTAATGGACGACGGCTGAATTATGAATGACGGACCAGACGCTTGTAATTTCAACAAAACAAGTCAACAACCCAGCAATCCAGAAGTAATCAACACAACGCACCAAAAACATGTACATATATCAAAATTAATGCAACAAACCGATTTCTCTTAAATAACCTAAAATGCAGTCTTCTTTTAAATATGTAATTTCAAATATCGTATATATATCTTGTAGCGCGTTTCAGCGTTCTGAAACACAAACTCCCAATCCATGTGCTTTAGTGTGTCTGCAGGCATTGGTTGTCCCATTATATAACATTTACACAAAACGAAACGTACAAAGCACCTACCGATGATGAACTGGAACAAACAGACTAAACTTGGCCAGTCCATGAAGAATTTGCTTTTGAGGGCGCACAGCCCGAATAGACCGCTCCCAGATACGACTGATATAAATATCAGAGTGCACATTATCTTGTAGCCGAACCTAGCAAGTAGCAGTGGACCAACAACGGCCATGGCTGTACCAGCAGTGTTGGCGGAAGCTACGAGCTCCACTGAAAGGGAATCACAATGGTCATCAATAGGTTTCAAGGCAATATATTTTGGCATCAGAATATCATATGACAACTCCAAGCAATACAGTACCAGGATCGAAATGCAACATGCCATTACGAAAGACGTCAAAAATCCAAGCCATTCCTGATCCGTCCTAACGCACCTGGACAGCACAAGCAGCATTCTGTAGATTATCGGTAGTTGTTATGCTTTATGACAAAAATAGTTAATTAAAACAGTGTGAATGAACGCCGTCAGCGATCGTTCTTGAGAAAGGGTTGTCCAATGAAAGCATGCATCCCTCTGACTGGAATTGCCCAATGCACAAGCTGACAATAGCTTGGGTTATACAGTATCTGAGTACAAAATGAGATAACCTGCAGGTGACTGGATGAGGTTAGAGGAACACCCGCCGTGTATAGAATGCACTAAACGGTCCAAATTTACCAAAACAGAATACAGTTAAGTTCTTTTCTTCGTGATCTTGGAACCTCTCCGCTTACCCTTTTATGCATACATGATTTGCCATAACGCTAAGGTAATTTATATGCTGATGAAACAGCACTCGTTTCACCTAGGACAAAAACTGAGATAGAACTTGCTCTGTCCTCTGAACTACAAACTGTCTAGTTATTATCAAACTCACACTTAATGATTCCAAGATTTCGGGTATGGTATTTTGCTCACAACATTGAGGAGATCGAGATGGTACATGACGGACTGTTATGCACCATGACGGGTGAGTGAGTGAATATAATTTAACGTCGCTTTCAACAATATCACGACGAACGAACTAAGCACCACCCAGCCCAGTTGTGTATCACAAGTGGGTGCGCATGCGCGTGGTTACAGACATGTTTTTACAGAGAGGTGAAAGAAGAAATCTTTGAAGCAGCATGGAACCAGACACCCTCCATCCACCCTATAAAACACGGATGACAGCGCACAAGACACAGACAGGACGCTTACATGGTGCAATAAAGACAAGTGGTATTACAGTCCTAGACATCACATTATCAAGTTCCTGTTGCTTCTCAGCAAAATGCATTGAAGCAACAGGGATCTGAACCCACCCAACCACCCGCTGCACCATGACGGACTCTCATGCATGATTTTAAAAGTGGCAAGTTTCGCACTGTCAATTCCCTCCTTTATTGCTATGCATCAATGTACAATTGAATTCGTCAATTTATCCCACCTCTTATATATCTCACCAATTTTCGGTATTCAATATATGCGAATTGTATTTTAACTGTCTTTGTTAATTATTCACAGCTCTGTGTATATGGAAAAGGGCGTTGAGGTTGGAAGGACTACCCTCTGTAAATAAGTTGAATGAATGAATTAAGAAAAATACAATGAAGGCCCGATAAAAAAAGTGATTGTTTATCATACTTTGTTGAAACAAAAACTGATGATAGAGGGTGCATTTTTATTTATTTTGTCTTAACTAAGAAAATGAGACAAAATATGAATGACACGGTCATACAACGGAGACTCTCGAGCATGCATGGGGAATGGATGGAACAACAGGCCAAGTGGACCGGAGAGGAAATGTACCTCGGATTTATGCCAGTACACCATATTTATGGCAAATTTTGTTTTATTTTTAGTATTACAATGTTTACACACGAGCGAAGTGATGTGTATGCGAGCGGGGATAAAACAATTAATGCAATTCTCTATGCTACAGTCTCGGATATAAACATTTAAGAAACGAGCAAATATTTGTCGAGCTGTCTGGACACTGCCTTCCACTTTTTCCATACAGAAAATGTCGTCTCTCCGATTGTTTCTTAGGTGTTTCTTTTGAGGGCTCGTGAATCTTTCTGTTTCTGTTTTCCTGAATTATGCCACTAAATGAATTTGAAACTACGAAATAGAGTGGCAGTAAAAACATGGGAAATACACAAATCGTCACTTTTTAAACTGATAAACTAAAGGAACCTTGTTAGATAGAATTATGGCTCGCCGATATGGAAGAAAGGCAATCCTGGAAACTGACAATATTAAATGTATAACAACTGTATGGATATCTAGATGTGAACATACCTGTAGACTGTGTGAAGTTGAAGATAGATTTCAGCGGTATCGCGTAAACATTGAACGACGAGAATATCCCTGTAAGCACACAGCACGCTAAAGTCAACGCAAAACCAAGAATGTCAGATGGTCGGATGGTCCGTTCCATTTCTAAACGCATACATCCAGTACCTGTTGCCGAATCTCTTATATGAGATAACAATATTGGTACCATATATATGTATGGATATCTAGATGTGAACATACCTGTAGACTGTGTGAAGTTGAAGATAGATTTCAGCGGTATCGCGTAAACATTGAACGACGAGAATATCCCTGTAAGCACACAGCACGCTAAAGTCAACGCAAAACCAAGAATGTCAGATGGTCGGATGGTCCGTTCCATTTCTAAACGCATACATCCAGTACCTGTTGCCGAATCTCTTATATGAGATAACAATATTGGTACCATATATATTTATTCGGCCTT
This sequence comes from Hanleya hanleyi, assembly GCA_036873755.1. NCBI lineage: Eukaryota > Metazoa > Mollusca > Polyplacophora > Lepidopleurida > Hanleyidae > Hanleya > Hanleya hanleyi. The sequence continues at coordinate 3,883 of JAVTVY010044300.1, read as the reverse complement.
TTTGAAGTTGACATTATTAGCCAAACAATTTACATTTTTTTTAAACATATATGGAAAAATTATCTGCCTAATAAATATGTATGGTCAGTTGGAAAAATACCATTGAGTATAAAAGTACTATTGGAAAAATATCATGCCGTGGTTTTAGCTTGAGAACACTAATTATACGGGTAGCCGGGTTGGCACAGTGTACCAAATGAAATGAAGCACTTCGACGTGTACATACTTGTATTATCGGCAATAAAGTTGAATGATGAACACAAAATTGAAATAAATGACAGCTGGTGTCCCTTGTATACAATCAGTCTCCATGTGTAGATAGTGAGATATCATTCACCCGCATATCTCTTATCTTTTATTGTATTATTTAGTGGAGCTAATTATAAGTTATCTGGGAAACAGGTGCAGCCATACACGTATTCTGACCGAATATGTTAAAATAATACCTCGAGTGTCGTCCAGAAGAGTATGCATGTACGAACAAAGTCCTCAACATCGTACTGCATGAAACGCTACTTGCTGAGGAAATACCCATTATGTGCATGCTAGAAAGTTGCCCATTTACAGCGTTCTTATCCCTGGTATAAATAAATGAAACCCACAATATCACATATCCACCAAATCCACCGTGGACGGGAATGGCTGAACCCATCCTCGCTATACTATGATTTTCTAGGGTTGCTACAGTTGTGAGAAATCCTTAGCCTGAATGGTGGCGTTTCCTTCGATGACATCATATTATATATATGACATCCCTACTTATATATTTGAATCAGCACCACAGATCAGTACTGCAGAAACTTGTCAAACAGGGCTATACCACCAAACGCCTCCATTCAAAGTTTCTCAAATTCTGTAATAAATATCGTACACTGACGGCAAAATACTATTTGGCGCTACGTTTCGTAACCTGTGTCTAATTCCGCTTAACCCGGGGCTTGGGACCTTTTGAATATCATGTGTTAAATCTCCATGGTGTTCAAATGAACAGACATAATCAAAGCGTGACAGAGATAAATACTCTGGAAACGACTTGGAAATTCATTTGGAAAAAGAAGAATGGTGAGTGATTAGGATTTTATGTATAGAACATCATCACGACTTGCTGATATCAATGACAACTGTTGACCGCTTCTCTCTTGTAGGAAACCATTTTGGGTTTTTATTATTTTTATTTCGTATACATTTGTAATGTGTGCTGTCATACGAAATAGGTCTTTCGATTATTGACGCGAAAAATCTTTTGTGGACGACGGCTGAATATTGAATGTCGGATCTGACGCTTGCTATCTACATATAGCTCACCTTTGACCGACATTTGTCATATTATAACGGACTCACAGGTTGAAGTTTGGAATATGAGTAGCTTGACATAACCATAACTATAAATAATTATGATTTTTTTTCCAATTTTAATAAATTATCCTACCAACGCTGTAACAGCATATGTACACCGGGGAGCGTTGAAGATATTGATTTAGTGAGCTTAGGGTTTTTTATTTTAATATGACCTGCAAAACTGCATGTATGCATATGAATCTTCATAGAGCTCATACCTAAATGTACCCAAACTAGTGGGTTGACACAAAAGAGGTCCATGATGGAGCGTACAGTAATGGCAATGCTTTCAAACGACTGCCCAAAAAAGATGAGTTTGAAATATAAACTTATCTACGGTGTGATAGTGGGGTATTAAAAACAAAATTTCCCAAAAGTACTGTTTGCCAGCCTTGTTCGCAAAAATATATATCTCTGGTCGTTGAGAAATGTCCGTCTAGCCGCCTCTTGAAGATCCACATCGATTTGATACTCGCTACCGATTCAGAAAGGTTCTTTCAATAATTTAATATCCTTGTTGCCGAAGAAATGTTGGCGAATGTTTAGTTATTGGTGGAACTTTTGTAAATTATACTAATGTCCCCTCGGTCTGCTACGTGACACATACTTCAAGGACATGTCTGCTTTAACTTCGTCAATTCCCTTCACAATTTTGAACAACTTGTAAGATATCAGCATCTTATGATAATTGGTTTTCTACAATTAAATATTGCATGATAGTCTTGATGTCATATATGATGCCTGCCTGTATGGTTTTATAACGTCGTAATACCCCGGTAAATGTTTTGATTTGTGTGTCATTTCAGTATTCTATTATCGTTAAAAATGTGGAGGGATGTTTTTAACCCAGTTCACAAATCTGTGTTTCCCAGTTCTCATCATTTAACATGCTGTGAGGGTACTCGATAAACCCGTAATGTTTTCTTTTCTGTTTACGAAATTGCATGTTCATGATTTGAAATGTCCAAACAAGTATGAAAAATATGTTGTTTGTATCGGTCAGTCGATGGTATAAATATACAGCCCGATTTACCTAGAGCAGACAATTTTGGAACTCCGTCTCGATGAAATGTATCAGAAACTTTAGGTCTAAATTTAACGTTTAGGGGCTGTCGTTGTTTGTCATTTGGCCATCGTCTGTACCACCTTTGATGTCAGAAGTCGGGAATAAAATCTTGTAATGTGGATCCACAATGATTTTATATTTTCTTTGTTAGGATATTTATCGCGATCAGTTTCCATAATAGCTATTGGTTGAGCTAAATGAAACTGGGATAATCGCGTGTACACTGAGTACTTGACGTACTAGTGGTTTGTAGCATATGAATGCTTGGAATAGTCTGTGGAAGCCTGGTGGGTGTGAGCTGATGAGCCCCCACAATTCCTGATTAGGCCATAGAGGCCTGGATATTTGGTTATTTGTTTTTTTTGTATTGTTGTTTGGATCCTCAGATATATAATGATTTCTCTTGCACTGAATTGGTTTGATTTTCATGAACATGTAATCTGTTGGTAACCTATTTTGGATTTGAGGCTGATGTATGAATTTTCCAACAATTGTTTTGATATTGTGTTTTGAGCACATTGTTTTGACATGTCCACACTTGTCAGTGACGGGCACGTGTCCCACACACCTAAAGTACATTCATTGAGCAGTGATAGTAAATATGGACTTATGACTTTACGCCATGAATATGGACTACGGTAATTGAATAAATTGTTTCCGGTATTCGTCCGATATTTCTGATAACGACCTTGGCTGTTCATAATGGACTATTCTTCGACATTTCATTATTGTTCTTGCTGCCTTATTGTAGTTGTATGGCACTTTACAAGGTGCCATTCAACTTAGAATAGTGGAGATATGTAAGATATCAGCATCTTATGATAATTGGTTTTCTACAATTAAATATTGCATGATAGTCTTGATGTCATATATGATGCCTGCCTGTATGGTTTTATAACGTCGTAATACCCCGGTAAATGTTTTGATTTGTTTTGACATTTCAGTATCCTGTTTGGAATGTTAAAAGTATGGAGGGATGTTTTTAACCCAGTTCACAAATCTGTGTTTCCCAGTTCTCATCATTTAACATGCTGTGAGGGTACTCGATAAACCCTTAATGTTTTCTTTCCTGTTGACGAAATTGCATGTTCATGATTTGAAATGTCCAAACAAGTATGAAAAATATGTTGTTTGTATCGGTCAGTCGATGGTATAAATATACAGCCCGATTTACCTAGAGTAGACAATTTTGGAACTCAGTCTCGATGAAATGTATCAGAAACTTTAGGTCTAAATTTAACGTTTAGGGGCTGTCTTCGTTTGTCATTTGGCCGTCGTCTGTACCACCTTTGATGTCAGAAATCGGGAATAAAATCTTCAACTTCGTAACAACTTGATGACGACTTTCTTGATGGAATTTCTTGAGGCAAAAGATACAGGGCTATGAACTTCTTTCAGTCTGCTGTAAGATCCAGCAGTGAACTCGCGAGCTAGATTTGGGTACATGTAAAGTTGCCCGGTCGCCCTAACCAAGCCAGG